>JALNQK010000117.1:0-96811 GCA_028458525.1 Ophiosphaerella herpotricha
TTAAAGTTAAGTAACTTACTTTATAGTAAACTAAGAAACCTATTAAAGTCTCCTAGAAGATAAATACTATATAGAATAGATAGGGAGATACTAGAAGAAGTTGTACTAATAATAAAAAGAGACTCCTAAAGAGAGAGTAAATATACTTCCTTAACTTCTAAGATATCTAACTTAGCTTTAAGTATATAAGATTAAGTAGAAAACTATTTATTATTATAATCCTTTAACTTATAAAAGTATATAAAAAGAGCCTAATTCTCTACTACTTTATTAAGTAGCTCTTGCTAAGCCTTTTTAGTAATAGTAATCTAAGTAGATAATTTATCTTAAGCCTAGTTAATAGCTCGCCCTAGAAGATATAAGTCTAGATACAAGAATTATAATTAAATATATATACTTAGATATAGATATACTAGGATTAGAGTAATAATACTATATATTAGTATTAATATACACTATATACGCCTTACTATCTTTTTAAGATATAATATAGTAGATACCCTTAGATAAACAACAAGGATAAAGTATAAATTCTACACTATTCTAATAAATACAAGTAACTAATACAAGTTTATTAAGGGTAGTATAAGAAGGTATAGAGGAGATACTAGAAAGAATTATATAGGTAAGCTAAGCTAATAACTTAGTATTAGAGTAGAACAATACTAGCCCTAAAGAATATAGAAGGGGAGATAGTGTTATAGGCTACAACCTTATATAGGATCTTAAGCTAGTAGAACCTAAGTTGCCTAACGACCTATTATACTACGAGATAGATAGACTTAGATAGGATAGTAACGTAGAGCACAACTTAGACACGTAATACCTTGTCACGTAACAACTTAGCACTTAGCGAAGTGCTAATCACTAAGTCGCCGAACTTAGCACTTAGCAAAACACGAATCACTAAGCTACGACTTCGTGCCAAGTGAAATACTAAGTTACGGAGTATATAGTTAACAGGATGCACATCATTAGGATAGCATCGTCAATCCCAATCTTTGACCCAGAGCGATACACTCTTGACATCCGCGATTTGGAATCATCATTGTACTTTGTCCTATTGACGGTCAACCCAACACCCGCACCCATTCACGTTGCACTCCAATTGCAATTACTGCGCACCCAGGTAAGTCCGCTAACAGGTACCATAGCCGGCGAACCCTTACATAAACTCTATCTATTACTTACTATTATCTAGTTTAGTTTTATCCTCTAAGTTTTTTAGCCTTTGTAGTGCGGCCTTGGCGTTAACTCGACCTTGGGTAAAACCTGCAGTATTCGCGAGACGGGTAGCTTCCTGGTATTTTTCTCTCGCATGATCTATTTTGCCCTCCATCTCAAGGAACTCGCCGAGATTATGTGTAGCAACAGCACAGCCAATATCACATTCTGGGTCACGATCTGGGGACCGTATAGCGGAAGCTTGGGCGAGGGCTTTAGTTGCCCATTGACGAGCCTGGTCGGTGAGTATGGCGCGTGGGGCATTATTCGTGATGGGAAAGTCGGGAGGCTCGTTAGACATGGTTACTCCGTCTGAAGGTGAGGGTATTGACTGTTGTGCGATGCACGAGGAGATGTTGTTCACTGTAGCACAAATTAGTGGCGATAGCCAAAGGTAGAAGTTGGGGCATACTGAGCACAACGCTGTGACATGATGTGGCTGAGGTGAGTTGCAGCGCCTTGAGAAAGAGGGGCGTTGCAAGGTAATGTGAATCAACCTGCTCGTAGTGTGTTCCAAGAGCTATTATGTTGTTAGTGTGATTGGTGATATGATTGAGCACACCAACGACTACTATAGAATACACCTACCTTCCAGGGTGGCGCCTAACTCATCATCCGTCAGCCAAGGGCCCTCGCCAGTCTTCAACCCTTCGCTTTCCCGCCTCTGCTTCTCGCCCAAAGCACTCTCTACTGCCTCAACGAGCCGCTTCTCGGCATTGTCGGGCTCGTTGACGTACTTGGTGTTGTAGAGCTGGGCTAGCTTGACGTTGATCTGCACCATGTTCTTCTTGACTCTGCTTCTGTTGCCGTCGTGCCAGTGCTCGTGGGAAAACTGGTCGACCCATCGCTGGCAATCGTTGCGCATGATCTCGAGTACATCAACGGCGAGACTATAGTGGCCTGATTCTTCGAACAGGGCGGCGATGGTGTATTTGACGCCCATGATCTCGTCACTGAAGGGATCCATGCCTAGCTCGTCGGCGAGCTGCAGGGCCTGCCGGAAGTGCTTGTTGGCCTCGCGAATATCGAGCCATTTCCCGCGGCTATAGAAGAGAGCCTTGCGTAGTTTCTTTGCTACGGGCTCAGGGAAGTTGTGGTAAGGCTTGATGATGATGTTGCGGTAGTACCACGGGATGTAGAAGGCACAGATGCCCGAGACGGCGACAATGCTGTTGCCGGGGGTCAGCCTGCGACCGTCGATATACAATATATTTGCTGCGCCTGTACTTACGCCGTGAGGGCAAAAGGGAACAAGATTGGGCTTCTCTGGAATTGCTCTCGGAATTGGGCGCCGAAAGTGGAGGCATAGCGCCTCCTAAGCTGGAGCTGCCGGTGTTGACGGAGTGGCACCCGCACAAATGGTGTCAGGCGTGGGGCGGCTCTGGTGAACATGGCCATTGAGCGCGGTGCGGAGGGTTGGTGGTGCGATAATTCTTCGATGGTCTTGTCGCGCTAATTCCGCGTCTATGAGATGACGTCGCCAGCTTGCGCCTAGACGCGCCTCCACGGCATGTCATGCCATGCACGCAATTTGATGGTCAAAAGCATCTCACGTAAAGGGGCATACCCGCAATGTGTGGGCGATATGTCCTATCCCAGCCGCCCTCGTGGGTGCGCCAGCAACTCGAGCAGTCGCATATGCCCGTTCAACGCTCTCCAAACGACGACGAGGTGCGACAGAGTTACAACTTCGCCCCAGGCTACCATGGCCTCGTATACCGTGCAGATGGCCCCGAAGACGAGGCTCCTACAGACGGTCCCACGGGCGACACGCATTACAGGCTACAGGCTATGCAATGGGGTATGTGATGCTCTCCATGTGTGTCTTGCCGAATGGCAGCCATTTTGACACTTGTTTGCCGATAGGACTGGTCCCTTTCTGGACCAAACGGAATCCCGATTACGGCAGCAAGCTGAAGACGATCAACTGCCGCAACGACTCGCTCGCCCAAGACGGCGGCATGTGGACCACGATGAAGAAGAAGAGGCGCTGCATTGTCGTCGCACAGGGCTTTTATGAGTGGCTGACGAAGGGCAAGCACAAGACGCCGCACCTGACCAAGCGCAAGGATGGCCAGCTCATGTGCTTCGCTGGTCTCTGGGATGTGGTCCAGTTTGAAGGTGGTGGACACTACCTACATATGCACATGCGCCTGCCGTGAACACTGACAGCCCACTAGGCTCCAACGAGAAACTCTACACCTACTCCATCATCACCACCGATGCGAACAAACAGCTCCAGTTTCTGCATGACCGAATGCCCGTCATTCTCGAGAACGGCTCACAGGCGATCCGATCATGGCTTGATCCCGCTTGCACGGAATGGACTTCAGACTTGCAATCGCTCCTTCAACCGTACCGCGGCGAGCTCGAGTGCTACCCAGTGAGCCGCGAAGTGGGCAAAGTTGGCAACAATTCCCCCTCCTTCCTTGTGCCCATCACCAGCCCCGAAAACAAGAACAACATTGCAAACTTTTTCGGGAAACGAAGTAAAGCCAAAGAAGATGCCAAGGTGAGGACTGAACACGGCACCTTTGAAACCCGTGCGACAACCGGCCACATGGGAGGAACCGAAGATAATGCGCCATTGTTAGTTCCGGAAAATTCACCTCTTAAATCTACCAAACGTGAGCGCAGCGAAACCGACTTTGGCCGTGACACAGCACATGCCGAAGCACCACGCAAATCGCGCATATCTGTGCCGTCTGCTTCGCCCATAATGAAGGCTGCCGCTCCCACTCCAAAGATCCCTGCGAAGAAGCAAGGCACAAGAAGCGCCACAAGTAACGGCAACGCTGCGAAGACGTCGAAAGGTGACGGTAGCCAAAAGATTACATCCTTTTTCAGCAACAAGTGATGAACACATGATATGTTCAAAAATTAAGTGCGACAAGAGAATATGAACGTTATATGCATGGACGAAACACACGTCTAGCGGTGTAAGATGAGGTCAGTCCAGTATCATCACTCCAAAGATTGCGGCTCACGCATCGCTACATGGTGGAAGAGTAATTTGTCCTATGTGGCAAGCCAACCCACATGAAGAGGTTCGAGCGGGTATTTCGAGGTGAGGAATTGGGAAAAAGGAAAGCAATGTAGATAGAAGCACGGACCAGCCATACAGCCATCAGTGTGGACAGAGCCCACACCGCACAATGAAGATGACGGCACTGTCGCCGTGCCGCGCTAGCGGCGGGGATCCCGGGGCGAACCACAACGAAGATGGATACATCGCGCCATGTTCAAACCCTGCCTTGCCCGGCGAATGCATCTACACGCGATTATTTAGATGCACATAGTCCTTCCTACCTATATAACCACTACGCTATCGGCTATCATTGTATCCTGGCCGATGTTTTAAGCTTGTTTGCCTCGGCCTTCATCTCGATACCTTGGTACCTGCCATGCAGCTACCGACCTATCCAGACACGCTTCCAGTCATCAAATACCGCCTTTTCTTACTTTTGCCACCTATTCATTTATTGATAGAACCTTGTGCCAGCTCGGCTACACTATCTCAATAGCTCAGCGTGCGTCTCCCTCCCCTCGTTTGGTGAGCGACAATCCGCAAACAACTCAATTTGGTTTTGTGCCTTGACAACACATCCGCAACGTCAAAAACGATGGTATCTAACATGTCGTCCTTGATGGACCTTGTGTCTCAAAATCAACCACACTTCAAAACACAACAAGCCCTTCTCGTCATCGGAATGCAAAATGATTTTATCCAATCAGACGGGCGATTACCTGTAAGCAACAACAATGGATATCTCGACCGTATACAGACCCTCATACCCAAATTTCGTGAGCTCAATGGAAATGTCATTTGGGTTCAGACGCTTTACGAAGGAGATCGGATTGCGAATGATGCAAATACGGGCGAAGGAGATGCACTTGTGGTCGGTGGGCTCATCGACGGAGATGAAAGCAGCACCGAGGGTGGCGACGAGGATGTACTCAAGGATCTCCCAACAGAGAAATCAAAGTCATCTAAACATAAACAACGCGCGCTCGATCTACTCAAACGCGTATCGGCGCGCAGGAAGACTATTCCCCGAGAAGTGGCACGGGCATCAGCCGAGCAGGATGACGAGTTGTTCCTATTGAAGAGTGAAAAAAAGACACCGGCCTGCGTCCCAGACACCCACGGGGTTCAATTTGCGGATATCATTGCTATGCAGTTTGAACTTCCTGCAGACATAGTCATTCGCACTACCAACTACTCCGCTTTCCAGGGCACATCGCTGCTCATGACACTGCGGGCGAAGCTTGTTACCGAGCTGTACATTTGTGGTTGCATCACGAATGTATCAGTGCTAGCCACTGTCATTGATGCAGCACGACATGGTGTCAAGATCAACGTTATTGAAGACTGTCTAGGCTATCGAAAGCAAGCTCGACACGAGTTAGCATTAAAACGCATGGATGAGTTCTTCGATGCTTATCTGGTCAACAGCACAGAAATATTGGCACGACAACGCCCATCAGTCAACGAACAAAAGCGAATCTCGCCCAATGGCTCAAGAAAGGACTCTAAAGGCACAGAGAAACCACTCGAAGCTATGGTAGGAAGGTTGTCGTTGAATGATGCCGATGCACGACCGTTATCCCGACACCAGAGTATTCGGTCCCCCACGAAAGTCTTGACTGGAGGGCAACGCAAGTTGTCACTTGTGTCAGCTGCGGAAAGTCGGAAATTTTTAAAAACCCCACCTGTTGAACAGCCTGGTGGAGTCACTGACGAGCAATTTGCGGACAACCTGGTGCGGGGCGCAGTCATCCCAGGTGTGGAGGAACGTGCGGATACTGGTGAAAAGCAAGAACCTAAGCTAGTTACCAAGAAGATTCGAATGCGGTCAAAGGGAAAAAAGAAAAAGAAAAAGCCGGAATCCGAGGAGGCGGAGGCTTCAAGCGCACAAACTGATGCGGCTGAAGCGGCTCAGCCTGGAATAATCGCCCCAACCACTGAAGGCGCTAAGCCGCCCCAAGGGCAGGCAACAGAGACGCGGCGAAGTTCCATGTTATCGAAGGCTGAGAGTGTGCTCAATCTCCGCGAGAAAATATCTAGGCAGCAGTCACTGAAGACTGTCGCTTCACAACCCATTCTGTCCGGGAAGGTTGAGCCGAAAGAAAAAGAAAGGGATAGAGATAGTTGGTCGGATCGCATGCGCTTGTCATTGTCCAGGGCGCCGAAGTCAGAGACAGCATCTGAGTCAAAATACAGGCTCTCCATTGTTTCTACTAAAACACCCTCCACACCATCGAAAGTCGAGTCGCGTCCTGCTTCAGTAGCTGCTACACTTACGGAGATACCAGCAACGCCCTCGAAGACTACCGAACTTGAGGCCGAAGAAAAACGCCCAGTCTCCGCCGAGAAGTCAGCTGAGTTTGAATGTCACACGAAGTCCCCAACCCCAACACGAGACCAAGAACACTCTACAATGAGCAAGCGTTTCAAGCTTCAATCTCTGGCAACACTTCCTGTATTGGGTCCGGAGGATATCCTCGCAGAGGGTGACTCACGCATCATACACAACTTTTTCCCACCGGATTTCAAGCACCCCACTGGTACATCAAAGCCACTACGAGACGTGATTTTTTCACAGTTATACAATGAAGTTAGATGGCAGAAGATGTTGCACCAACAGGGCGATGTTCCCCGCCTCGTATGCTGTCAGGGCGAATTTGGTGAGGATGGGTCGATGCCAGTATATCGCCATCCGACAGATCAGACACTACCACTACTGCACTTTTCACCAAAGGTCCAAGTTGTCAAAAAGCAAGCCGAGAAACTCGTTGGTCACCCACTGAATCACGTGTTAATTCAACTCTACCGCTCAGGCAACGATTACATCTCAGAACACTCAGACAAAACACTTGATATCACCAAAGGGTCTTCAATAGTCAACGTAAGTTTCGGAGCTCAACGCACAATGCGTCTACGCACCAAGAAGGCCCCGAAAGCTATTGAGAGTAAGACTACAGAAGATAGACAGGACAGCGACACACAGCGCAAGACTCAACGTGTCGCAATGCCCCATAATTCTATGCTTGTTCTCGGCCTCAAGAGTAATGAAAAATGGCTGCATGGCATAATGGCCGATAAGCGTCTTGTTGCCGAGCGAAGCACCGCTGAGACTGCATACAACGGAATCCGAATTAGCCTGACTTTCCGCCTCATTGGAACGTTCATCGACGCCAAGGAATCCACAATCTGGGGCCAAGGTGCAACTGCAAAGGAAAAAAGAGATGCAGCAGACATAATCAACGGCGAAGAAGGCGAGAGCCAACGTATGATCTACGCCTTCTCGCGGGAAAACCACACTGCCGAATTTGACTGGGACACACACTATGGTAGCGGTTTTGACCTTCTTCATCTTCAAGCCACATCCAGTGACACCCCCTTGCTGTTCGCATCTAATAACACAATTGAGACCAGACAAACGCAACTTGGTCTGTGGGAAGCAAAGGTTCCATTTACCGTCATCGATGCCCCCGCGCTGAAAAAGGAGTATGAAGTTGATCGTCAAGTTGCATTCAGGGACACAGATTTCCAGCATACAGAAGTCTCTATGAGCAGTAGCATCCTAATTTACATTGACAGATACTTTCCACTGGATAACGATGAGCGCGGCAAAGCATGTTCGGCAAACGCGTATCCTGTCATTATTCTTGCAACCGGAATATTAAAAGCATGGTACAACCACTCGGTTCCCACATATACGACTGAACTCATGACATTACTGGCATGTTTGGAAGACAGGTTGAAAAGCGAAGGAGGGCCATTTATCGCAGGTCGTAGGTTTAGCATTGCCGATTGTTATGTTTGGCCGATTATAGATGAGATTATTAGCTGGAGTGGGTGGGATGACGTGTTATTTCCTTGTCTAGCAGAGTATTATAAGATAACATGGAGAAAGAAGGCGTGTGTGAAGAAGTTGAGGGAGAAGTTACCAGAGGCAAAAAAGATCGCAGAAGATATGAAGACGAAGAAGGCATAGGCTGCATATTTGTTATCAGCCAGGAAGCCTGTTGTTGCTTTTACCAGGATGTAGTCAGATTGTGATAGTTGGAAGTAATTCATTTGATTACTAATAGTCTACGTGACAGTCTCCTTGAAATATTTGGTGAGGCCCAACTGAACCAATTAGAAGACTGACTTGAATACAACGAGCATAAACATCCGTCCCATCACCTTGCTTCTTGAATGAAGAAATACGCTAACTGTATCTGCCGCACAAACTTACCTCGGCCCATTTCTATACCACGCTCACAAGCCGACCACAACGTCGCATCTCACCCACATTTCTCGTGTACATTTCCAACAAATCCTTCATTTTCGAAAACAAAATTTAAGTAAGAAATTAGCAGGCTTGCTCTAGAAGAACCAAGACCAAAACCATACACAATGGCCGACAAAGCAGAGTATAAATTTGACCTATTCAATGTGTCGTTCCCGGCGGAATATGTTGCGCACGTTGAGATCAATCGACCAGAGAAGCTGAATGCGTTTAAAGAAGTGTATGTATCGATCCATTTGCTCACTGTCCGAACTATGTTGGAACTAGATGGAAGAAAGTCATACGTTTCTCGCGTCCACCACGGTTACCTTCTTAATCCGCCCGTTCTGTTTTTCCACATCCCAACCGGAGGAGCACAGCATTTCCAACTGCCCATTGTTACCGTCTTTTATCCTTGATCCTACTGACTGGCTATGATAGTATGTGGCTGAACCTCTCTTCAATCTTCAACAAACTCTCACACGACTCCAACATCCGCGCTATAATTCTGACCGGCGCTGGGGACCGTGCATTCACAGCCGGTCTAGACGTTCAGGTCAGTTTTCCAACTCCAATATACAATCACCCTATTCATCGGTATGATCGTTGCTACTTTCGACATGACTACTATATCCCACAATAGTTCAGCTAGATAGACAAGGCTAACGCACGGCTAGGCTGCGTCTCAAGGCGAGTTGACATCCACCATCGAAGCAGATCCCGCTCGTAGAGCCAATAGTCTCCGCCGACACATCGTAGAGTTCCAAAACTGCATCACGGCGATTGAGAAGTGTGAGAAACCGGTGATTGCAGTACTCCACGGCATCTCGTACGGCCTGGCTATTGATATGGCACTTGCATGCGACATTCGTTTTGCCGCAAGCGATGCCAAATTTTCGGTCAAGGAAGTTGACATTGGCATCGCTGCGGACATTGGGACTCTAACTCGGCTGCCACACTCAGTTGGGAATCATTCGTGGGTCAAAGAAATTGCGTTGTCAGCCAGGGTGTTTGGAAGTGAGGAGGCTTTAACGCATGGGATTGTGAGTCGCGTATGTAAGGACAAGAAAACGGCGGTCCAAGAGGGATTGGAACTGGCTAGCTTGATCGCGAGCAAGAGCCCTGTGGCGGTGATGGGAACAAAGGAGCTTATCAACTACTCGAGGGGTCGGCCAGTTGCAGATGGGCTGAGCTATACTACCGTGTGGAATGCGGCCATGTTGCAGACGCAGGACGTCAAGGATGCCATGCTGGGTGGAATGCAGAAAAAGAAGGCCACCTTTAGTAAGCTGTAGATGGGTGCTTTCATAAATGAACCTTGTTTTATCAGCCGTGCATAAATCATTACATAGACGTGGTGAATTTTCATTTCCTCTGAGCGCCTGGATGCTAATACCGGAAGAGATATGACCATGCCCAAAACCTAGCCCACATAGAGCGTCACTCATATTCCCATGGCATGCTACACGAGATGTGGAATCATGGAATCATTTATTTTCCCACTTTGGCCTTGCGTCAACCTAGCTCTAAAGCTATAACCGACGTTTATGCCCTTGACATGACGCCCCAGCAGCGAATACGGTTGTCAGTATATCCAGCAAATAGAGTCTGGCCATCGGCGCTCCAGGCCAAGCTGACACATTCAGGCTCCCGGCTCTTCTTGCCAACCTCCATGTACTCGGGCTTTAGCTCATCGACCTTGCTCTTCTTCTCGAGGTCGAAGATGATGATGCTGGAAGCGGTGGCGGCGCACAGCCAGTAACGGTTGGGCGAGAAGACGAGGGCGTGGATCTCGTCACCGGCGGAGAGGGAGTAGAGGTGCTTGGACTCGTTCAAGTCCCAGAGCATGGTGGTTCCGTCTTTGCCTCCAGAGGCGCAGAGAGAGCCATCGGGGGAGATGGTTACAGTGTTGATGTAGCCAGTGTGGCCGATGTGGTCGGTCTGGATGCGGCAAGAAGCAAGTTCCCAAACCTAGCGAGATCATGTCAGCGTTTGAGCACAGGCGAAATGCTATGAAGGGCGCGGGATGATGTGCCGTGTCAGTACTATGGTGTTGTTGTCTCATAGCCGAAGCTCTGAAGTAGCAAATACTTGAGAAAAATCCAAATCATCATATATGGGCGAGGAAACTGCGGAGTACCAACCTTGACGAGCTTGTCCCAGCCAGCGGAGACGATGACAGGGTTCTGGGGATTTGGCGAGAAGCGCACGCACGAAACCCACTCGGTGTGACCCTTGTCGGTGATAGTGTACTTGCAGTCGCCGAGCGTGTTCCAGAGCTTGATGGTTCGGTCGCGCGAGCCTGAGACAATCTGGCGGTTGTCGGCGGAGAAGGAGACAGAGAGAACGTCGTTGGTGTGGCCGACGAAGCGGCGGGTGGTGACACCGGTGGAGAGCTCCCAGAGGCGGAGCGTCTTGTCCCACGACGAGGAAAGAGCGTAGGCGCCGTCTGAGGAAATGACCTTGGCAGAAAGTCAGTTCGGCGCCATGTGAAGAGTTAGTCGCTGCGGCGCCTGGGTACATACGCAGTCGGAGACAATGTGCGAGTGGCCGTGAAGGCTCCGCTTGGGATAGCCGTACGAGGTCTCGTCACGGGTCAAGTTCCAGATGATGAGCGTCTTGTCGCGCGAGCCGGAGAGGAGCATGTTGGGGCTATTTGCATGTCAGTTTCGACGCCCATACGTGGAGGCAGAGGGAAAGCGGGATGCACGCACTTCTCGAGCGAGGTCGCGAGCGAGGTCACCCAGCCAGAGTGGCCCTCGAGGGTGCCACGGAGAACCAATTGCTCGGCCATGATTGCAATGAGTGGCTTCTGCTGTTGTGGAGGTTGACGTGAGGTCGGGCAAAAGTTCGAGCAACAGAGTGTCGTTGATGGCCGTCTATGAATGTGCTATGGAATTTTGACTGGGGACCGTGCGCACCATTTGATTGGCTGCATTAGCCGAACGCTATGACCACATGTACTCCCTTACGCGCTATGCCTATCCTGTCCTGAGTGATATCTTGTCGCATCGGTGTATCGCTATCGCTATCACTACTTACGCGGTAAGCCAAGCAGAAGCCCATGAAGAGGAAGACATACATTTGCACCCACCTACCGCCATTCCTTCTTCACCTGCTTGACGTCTATTGCATTCGCCCCTGTCGCTGCACCTGCCCATGACCGCCCTTCTCCGCCCCTTAGACATGGCGCGGGTATTTCTTCGCCATCGTCCCGCTTCCTCCTGAGCTCCGGCATCTTGAAACTTTCCGGGCCCAAGCTACCATAATTGCTACTTCCTTCCCTTTTCACGACTGGAGGTACCTAACGTCCAGGTGGGCCAGGAGGAGGAAACCTTCCAGGTGGTCCTACTGGCGGCATCCCAGGCATGCCTACCGGTGGTGGGAATTGCATGCCACCAGGCGGTGGAGCACCTCCCATTTGTGGAGGGAATGGGAAGGGCGGCATGACTGTGGGGGGTGGGCCGCTGGGCATGTTTGGTGGAAATGGGGGCATGTTGGGGGGCATGTTGGGAGGCATGTTGGGAGGCATACCACCTGGACCTGGCGGCATGTTCGGTATCGGGAAGGGAGGCATATTAGGCCCCGCTGTAGAGTGGTCAGCTTGAGAAGAAGCTTACTATCTTGTTGGCCAACTCACGACCTCCCCGTCCAGTCCCAAATGGTGGCGGCGGCAACCCCGGCATTCCTAATTGCTGTTAGCGACCTGTCTCTTCATCTGATCGCCGTCTCCAACTCACCTGGCGGCGGGAAGCCGGGCATGCCCATGGGTCCTCCCATTCCTGCCATTGGCCCGCCTGGAAACCCTCCGGTGAGATTGGCCTGAAAGAGCGGGTTCGCTTGTCCCTCGGTGTTGTAGGCATCAGTGATGCTGTTGATGACTTGTTGCGTTTGATCACTCGAGATCTGCTCGTAGTAGGCCTGCACGTTGCGGAGATGATTGCGCCCACTATTATGCGCCTTCCGCACGCTCATACTGTCGTGCGTAAGATAGACATCGCAGTAGTCGCAGAAGAACTTGGGCATCGTGGACTATAGCCGTTAGCGGTTCAACAAAAAAGCAGATCAACAGTCTGATGTTGGTGAGCGCGTCGCGAGAGCTTGTGTAAAAAGAAGGGTATCGTCGGAGCTCCAGCGACGAAGCACCGATGGACTTGGCACAACCCTTCATTCACGTGATACAGCACTGATGTTCGAACAATTGCCCAACATGTCGTTCCTTGGTGAGTAACCAAAAGATATATCTACAGTGTATTCTATAGAAATAATGGCCACTGGAGAAGAATGTGGCGTGGTAAAAGCCCACTCTCTAAATGTGCGGCTCATCTATGACCAACAGACAACACCTTGCTAAAATGCAAAACTACCACAAGCACATAAAACGGTCCGGAAAGCCCATTCATCTCGGCCCAAAAGGCCTGGGCCCGCCAATTTGCCGCCTGCCCCCAAAGTTGATGCCTCCAGAGTTGTTCTGGTTATCGCCGCCCATGTAGCCGTACTGATTGACATCCCAGCTCTGGCCTTCGCCCGCGCCAGCAGAGGGATCCTTTGCGGTCGACTGGATTTCACGTTGCGTTTCTTCCCATTCTCGTTGGCGTTCGCGTTCACGCTCCATTTCACGCTCAAGCAGCGTTCTCGACGCTCTAACTTGGGGGGTTGTTTTTGGTTGGGCGGCTGCGCGGCGCGCGTGTTCCTCACGCTGGTCAGGCTTACTTAGGGGTTCAGGAGGAATGTGCGTCGTGGGCTTGAGAGGCGTGGAGGCTGGGCTCGACATGAGATACTTGTCTGCGCGGTTCGTTTTTGCGTAGGCAGCAGGATCAGGGAGAGGTCTAGATGATGGTTCCGGCAATGGGCGTGTTGGCAAAGAGGGCGGTGTAGGTTCGGGAAGAGGCCGAGGAGGCTGTCTTTGGGTGGTCTCTCTTTGTTTGCGCAAGTAGTCGCGATCATCGGCTTGGGCCCATGAAGCCGTGCTATCCTGTGGTGAGGGAGCGCGGGGCGGAGGCTGTGGCCGTGGACGGCTTCGTGATCGCTCGCGCGTTCGGCTCTTGGAGCGTGATCTCAGCTTCTTCTCTTGCAAGCGTCCGTCCCGTTCGAGCTGGTACTGCTTCTCGCGTTCCTTGGCCTCCTCAAGCTGGCGCTCTAGCTCCCGTATCCGGTCGCGCTCACTATTGTGCTCCTTCTCCTGGCTGTTGCGGCGACTGCGCGATCGGCCAGCTTGTTCGGCCTGGTACTGGCTGAGATACTGGCCCTTTAGTCTCACGTCGCTTCCCGCACGCTTTTGCCGTGTTTCCGCTTCCATGCGTTCTTGGGCCTCACGTTCTTCTCGCTGGCGCTGCTCCTCGTCTGCCTTCCAACGCCGCTCCTGGTCCTCCCACTCACGCTTTTGCTGCTCGAGCCGCCGCTGCTCGGCTTCACGCTGCTTGCGCGACTCCTCCTCCCACCTCTTTTCCTCGGCTATCCGTGCCCTCTCTTCCTCTGCCTCGCGCTGGACCCGGCGCTGGTGCTCGGCCTCCTCTGCCTGGACCCGCAACCGCTCGTCCTCGGCGGCCTTCTCCCTGCGCTTGCGTTCCTTCTCGGCAGCGTTGGGCACGTGAGGCCCCGCGCTGGTGATTTGGCGGCGCGCGCCGAAAGCGACGCCCTGGTTGCCCTGGCTCGCGCCGCCCATGTAGCCGTACTGGTGGATGTTCCAAGCCGGGGCGGTGATGCCCTCGTCGGTCTTCCTGCTCCAGCTGCTAACACCGCCAGGAGGCGACTTGGGCATGCCATTGGACGTGTAGGAAGCGGCGGATCCGCCGGTGCGCGTGGGGCTGAGTGCCTGCACGGCTGGAGGGCGGGCAAGGGGGTTGAATGTGCTGGAGCCGCTGGCGGTGCTGTTGGTGCTGGGCCCGCGGCTCCGGCCAAAGCCCGCAGGCGAGGCCATGCCCGGGCTCGACAAGCCGCTTGCAGGCGGGTTGGCGCCGCCCGTGGTCGCGGGGCTCAGGACGCTGCCGGCTCGCTTTGGGCCTATGGTGGTGGGGAAGTGGGCGGGGCTGACGGCGCTGGCGACGCGGCTGAAGGCGCTGAGGCACTGCAGCACCTGGGCGGGGTCTTTGGCCTCGTACAGGTCGACGGTCAGGAAGCGGTCGTGGGCGGGCATGTTGAGCGGCGGCAGCTCGCAGGCGCGCAGAAAGTGCGAGATGTTCTCCATCTGGACAAACGGCATGGCCGACCTCTTGAAGCGCACGCCCGGGCTGGGCACCGCCAGGTTGATCAGCCTGCACAGCGCCGTGCCGTCCTTGAGGGCGTCGAGCAGGTCGCCGGCGGGCAGGCGCTCGCCCAGGACGGCCTCGATCCAGTCGCGCGCCTCATCTGCGGCTTTTGGCGTGTACCGGTCCATGCGCAGCTTCTTCATGTCCTGGTCCAGCGACGTGACGGACGCCATGGTGGGCCGTAGATATTCCTTGCTGTGTGCTTGTTGACGCGGTTGGGCTGTCGTGGGTTGCGGGGAGGTGCACGCGCCAACGTCATCATCGCATGTCCAGCAAGTTCCAGAATATGTTTCCAGATGTCGTCCATCTGCTTCTCCCACAATGCCCCAGCCGCCCGGCCCAATCCGCAGGGCATGGTATCAATGGAAGACGCGCCGCTTTCCCTGGCGTCGCAAATGGCTCGTCGGTCCGTTGCCCCCCATTTGTCTCGCCCTCCATCCGTTGACACATATCAGGCTTCGATCTGCAGGGCAACACCTTCTGGGAATTCAAGGACGCGCTGCACGCCCTACGCAACCGCCGCATCGCACAGTATAGCAGAAGCACTCACTATGGCGACGTCAACGTGTCTCGTTCGTCTCCCCCCACAATCACCACCGCCATCCCCAGCCTGACATGTGCCAGCCTCGTGGATGCAGTGGCTCCGCCACACCCGCCTCGACCCGCCTACCCTCGCCGAACAGCAGCAGGACCTGGCGCGTCAGGACCGTATCAAGGTGCTCGCATCGCAAGCAGACGCTCGCTGGGCCTCCAAGCCGTCAGCTCTGGATGCCCCTGACAAGGACCAGCCCGTGCAGATGCTGCAGTCGAGAGATTCCCAGAGATCAAAAGAGCCCAAAGACTCCCCCTGGAAACAGGCCGACGCCAATAAAGACTGGCAGCCTCAAGGTTGGACTCCTGCACCCACCAGAACCAAAATCTGATGCTCCAACAATCGCACCCATGAACTGCTGGAACGAACAGGAAGCTCCAGCTCGGACGACTTTGTTGTTTTGACCTTGTCTACTTGGGTGGCTGGTTCACATGGGTGACTGGTTCACTAGCCACACTACCATTCAACATTATATATATATGCACGCACTGTGGAGCATTGCAGAATCACGCATACATACATATGCATATCCCGTCTTGTTTTTGTCACCCCCTGCACCTTTCTTCTGCTGCTCTAAACCACGAAAACTACCATCTCACGCTCTCAACCTTTTTCAGCCAACTACTCATCATGGCCGAGGGCTCCCAAGTCTCACTTTGCACCCGGCTGTTGAATTTACCAGCTGAGGTTGTCGACCTTATCCTCGAAAGATTTATAGATTCCTGGCGCGTTCGAGCCCAAGTTTCACCTCTCCATGAAGGTGGTGTGCGGCACCACGTCAATATCACATATCACTGCGAAAGCGACATCCTTGTCAAGGTCGGTGTCATGTCAACCCACTCGTAGACCGATATTGGTATTTTCGCCTATTATCCTGGCTCAAAGACGCAAAAGTCTTCATCCATCCCGCTGACTTGGCTATAAGCCATTTTCTCCTTTCGATCAGCCCACACAGCAGACTACCCCCTTTCCAATCCGTGCCTGAGGATTTTCGTCAAAAGTATGAATCGGCCCATGTTACAATCCAGTTTCTCTTGACTCTTCAGTCTCTCCGGCAGTTACCACGTCATAATTTCTGCCATGGCCTAGAAAATATTGTCCTCAATTTCGACGCCTCGCAGTACTTCGACTTCTTTGATGACGCGCTTCCACCTTTCAATAATATCACTCGCTGTGTTCCTAGAGTTGTTGCCGGATTCCTTCAACATACCAAGTCCCTCACCCTCCATTTCGGCACCGCATACAGGAATACCGATTGGTGGCTTGTTTTGGAAACGATGGTTTGGGAGAAAGCAGACGTGATAAACCATGTCTGCGACAAAGGCATCATAATAGATTGGATCTTGGAATATGCACGGTCACATGCCTTTATCCAGCACATCCGTGAGATCCGTCTTACCGGTGACGTACAGGCTTGGGTCAAGGAAAAGTGGTGCGCAATTTTTGAACGGCAAACTCTACACAACAGGGCGCATCAGAGTAACGACAAGCCGAATCCGTTTGCGGTGCACACGTCTGATACCACTGCCATTGAGGTTCTTGGATGGACACCAGGTCAATTTCCACCAGCCTGTAAATGTGCTATCAAATGCGCGGCATTAAAAAAAAAAGGACAGCAGAGGACGAGCCAGAGTGGAAATGCGAGGTGTACCCGGACACGCCGGTGGGAGATTGGGCTGATAATGAAGAAGATGAGAGGATAGAGAACTGGTGAATTTATGCTTGCACGTTCGGGTTCCGAGATGGATGTTGTGCTACGAACATGTTATGCACCATTATAATTCGTTGCATTTGGCCACTGGGCCATTGGAGAAGATCGCTTTGTCTATCTCCATGTCATGGAACTTCTTGAGACTTGGTAACAGCAATAGAAAATACATTTCTTCTAGCTCTCTAACACCATTTGGCCTTGCATAATCTTTAGTTGTTTCTCAGAGCCTTATTCTACCTTGTTCAGCTACATTTCTAGTCCTTCGATTTGTTGCTGAACTTGTTGTCCTGCTATCTAAAAAGCGATATTAGCTAGGTTGGGCATGTAAAATTTAGTCGGCTCGAGTTCTTTGTGCCTGGAGCAGTGGGACACTGTGAATATTAATCATGCATTTAGCTTGGCTCTTGAAGAACCAGGAAAGAGAATATAACCTAAATGTGATGCGAGCTAGTGTAGTCCGAGCACCAGTATATTCGCACTGCAACTGTGTCTTTAGTCCATCTCTTTTACGCGTTGTACACGTTAGTCTTTGCCCCTATTTTAGTGTGTTTACAGCGGGGTTGATATAAAAGAGTAATAGTAATTACTATAAATTACTCGAGTAAGAGTAAGAGTAATTAACAACCTTGGTTTACAGTACGTATGCCAGAGCAACGAGCAATAAATGAGCTCCAAAACAAGCCGCCCGTAAGAAGTTTTTTACGCCTAGAAAATTACATAGCAGCCCCATCTTCAGCATTGAAGTAAGCTATTACTTCACGATGGTAGTATTGGATGTTTCGACGTTGGGCGACCGTGGAGATCAAGACCCCGTGAATGTCTACAAAGGTATGCATGAATATAAAATTTCCATGGGATCCCGGGATCGGTAGAGGGACCCACTTAAACACCGTCGTAAGCTATTGCGGTCACGTCCTCCCACCTACTCCATATATTTTTTTCTTTTCCCGCCCATAGTAGAGGTTTTCTACACATAAACCTAGCTAACAACAAATTGATTAACTGGCGTCATCACACTCAGATTAGTCCGTTTACTTTTGCTATTCCAGACCGTGTAGATATCGATATTGGGCTCTTGTACAAACAGTGTTCAACGCACTCACCGAGCTTTACCAGTTATGTATATTAGCCACGGCCAAACTATCGGAACGATAGGATGTTGACTAGCATGCAGCGTGCATAGTATGCTGTCAATCCGATAACTGGAAGAGATAGCTAAACATCCAAATGCGTGATTTTGATCCAACATGCCATATTTGGGTGATACGTGTAACTCTAAGCGCGGGCACCGACAAGGAACAAATTGTATATCCAGGCTAAGGGCTTGGGCTGAAACAATTTTTTTGGCAGTTATTGTAATTATACAACCATGGCTTTTGTTGATCCTTGGTTTCTGTTGCCGGGGATTCATTTTTGTGTTCGTGGTTGCATGTCGTCGCAACCTTGGAACCGTGAAAGCGTTCCAAGGTTCAGGTTGCTAACAGTCTTGTTGCGTGAAACCTCGTTCGATTCGGTGGGCATGAGCCATAGTTTTGGTGTTCATTATTGAAAAATGAGCTTTGGAAAAATTTGAGTCGCTTTCAAGGTTCGGCGGTGGGCCATTATGAGCCTACGTAGATCGATTTTTTTTGGGTAGACCAAGCTTTAAAATTCGGCATCTTC
The DNA here is from genome assembly GCA_028458525.1 of Ophiosphaerella herpotricha. NCBI lineage: Eukaryota > Fungi > Ascomycota > Dothideomycetes > Pleosporales > Phaeosphaeriaceae > Ophiosphaerella > Ophiosphaerella herpotricha. Next base: position 18,718 of record JALNQK010000117.1, read on the forward strand.
TTAGGTACAGTAACTACTTCAACCGCAAGTTATTATCTTTGTATTAGTGGAAGAATGGTTTTTCCAAGGAGGACAAGTCTCGACAGGGTACCAAAGACAAAATTTAGCACGCTCTACCCAGACAGATATGTATACTATTCAAACTTGACGTACCATCACTAGACCCCCCACACACACATCTGACAAACCCAATGATCTGTTTTGTGCAACGCCTCACATTGGGGATACACACACAACTCCAATTTTCGTTATTTCTTGGTACTCTACTTGCGCTGAATGAGTGAGTAGATTAAAAAGGGCAAAGGAGCAAGCTATTGAGATGTCCAAGGAGTTTGTGATTTCATGATGTAGAGGCTCGTATCACGCGTCGGCCCCGCTAAGTGAGGCTCTTCTAGCACACTCGCTATGTCTAGGCGCTATGATCCTCATTCCTTAGATTCCATTACACGTGGATACCGTAATGTGAGTAACATGGCACTTCAAATGGCCTTGCAACACTCTGTTGCAGGTGCTGAATATTCCTTGCACGTGTGCCTTTTGTTAGACTAGGCAGGACACAGCCACGCGAGATAGACACGCCCCTTTGAAATTCCTCCGGAGTAGTCTGCAAGCCGGTGCATGAATAACCAGATATGAAATCATTGTGACTGCGGGCTCGGACTACTTGAAATCTTTCAAGAACACTTGCTCACAGTATCGATAAGGTGTACGCGAGTGGCGAGCTAGTCGTCATGAGGTCCTATCCAAAGGCGCCATGTCGAGCAACTATACAACTTGATCGCTGAGCATATTGGTTTGTGGAGAAGAAAAGAACGTTTAGCCTGTGGCCAACACGAAACGCCTGGGCGAGTTTTCCCCGCCAGTCTGTGGGCGCAATATGTGGAGAATAACTGAGCCTCGACAAGAGCACTGCCGATTGTCCCGTGGCATATTAATGATAATTCATTCAAGGTATCGAGAGTATCGCTCGGCACTGCGGTATGAAAATACCGTGTAAGACGGGCCTCCGTGGGGCGAATGATGCAGGGCGGGAAGATTTCGATTCCGGAGATAGATGAAATGCATGGATCCAAAGAGCTTGGTTTCGCTTGTTTCAACTCACTACGATCAGCGTTGTTCTTGATATATTTGTCGGTAATCGAATTGTGCGGACAAAATCATTGATTGCGAATGTAAGACGTCATTACGTTCCATCTATTCGAGTCCAGTACCTAGGTACTATGATGTTGCCTGGATCGCATCATATATAACGGCCTGCTATGTGCTGGATGGAACAGGTGCCGACGGTACGATGCAATCTTTGTTCGTCATCACTCAAAGATGGAGATGACAAATAAAGCGTATTGCGTTCACAGTTTTCAGGGCTATGGTAGAAAAGACAAAGGCTATATGTGGTGTAGCTCCACTAGGTACGGCAAGTTCCGAAGACCATTCTATGTACGATTTGGATGTATGTTACACCAAATCGTATTGGTACCCTGGTTCATGTTCACACGAGACGCGCCTCTCCGCTAAGCTTTAGTTGCTGACGACTATTGAGTTTGCAGACCAGCCTAGGGTAATTTTAGTGTATGTAAATAGCTCTGAAAAGGATACTGTGCATCGTTCGAGGACCGCGTTCTGTGACATGCGAGAGGGCCCTGCAACGTTACATCCAGTACAAGCGATGATTGTGGCGGCTCCGATAACGTTTGCTTGAAGCAATTTCATATCCAAGACAAGGAACGTGCATGATTTCATGTTCTGTGGCGCCCCTATACATGAGCGAGGTAGCGATGCTTGATCACAGAGGATGTTAGTAGGGCGTACCAGGTAAGAGCAACAAAGCGCAAGGGTAAACAACTAGTTCGAGTAGGCGAATTGTCTAGGAACTAGTATTTATTCAGATGCTACTTACTCATAAAATGCACATCTCCCTACATGCGACTGACAACTATCTTGAACTTCAAGGAAAGGAAAAAAAAAATACGGCCATCTCTTTATTACTTTGTAGATTCCGCAGAATGCAATATTATGTTTGCAGAAAACTATATACCAAGAGTCGCTCAGGCGGCGCCATTGTAAGCGAGGTAGTTCTTGGTGCTGCCCTTGAGGCCGGTAATCTTGTCCTTGAGAGCCAAAGCCTGAAGGCGGGTGGACAGCGCAGCAGGTGTTTTCTTGCCTTCGAGAGAAAGGATATAGGCGGCAAGTCCAGCAACATGGGGGGTAGCCATTGAGGTACCGGAGATGGAGTTGGTACCACCGTTGAGCCAGGTGGACAGGACAAGGACGCCAGGGGCGAGGATGTCAACAACAGAGCCATAGTTGGAGAATGAAGCAGACTTGTCAGAGCTGTCAATTGCACCAACGGTGAAGACAGTGGCCTCAGAGGCAGGTGAAAAGCCACTGGCATCAGTGTTCTCATTGCCGGCAGCAACGGCGAAGAAAACGCCGGCAGAGACAGCGTTGGCAGCGGCAGAGTTGACGGCTGTCGAGCGAGGACCTCCTAGAGACATACTACCAACAGCGCCGTTGGGGCAGTCGCGGGTCTTAGCATCGTTTGCAGCGAAGTTGATACCAGCAATGACACCAGAGTTGGAGCCCTACGAAAGTTTAGAGAATGCTTTTAGAATGTATAGGGAGTGAAGGGAAACTTACCGAGCCACTGGAGTCAAGGACCTTGACACCATAGAGCGAAGTCTTCTTTGCGACACCGTAGGTCTTTGAGCCGACAGTACCGGCACAATGAGTTCCGTGGCCGTTGCCGTCGCTATTCTGACCATCGCCAGCAAAGTTAGAAAGGAAGGTAGCACGACCCTCGAACTCGGGATGAGCGGTGTAGATACCGGTGTCAATGATATAGACACAAGTACCAGCACCAGCAGAGCTGTCATAGGTGTATGAGTACGATCCCGTTTGGCGGGTCGAGTGGGAGATACGAGAAAGACCCCAGGTGGAAGAGCTTTGGGTAACAGCAGTCTTCTTGTCGAGTTGATCGAACTCGCCGAGGTTAGCCTTGACAATAGCGTCTTGCTCAATATAATCGACCTGTAGAATGTTAGTGAATGGATGCTGCGGGATAATTGTGAGGTTCATACGCCTGGGAGGTTGCGGATGAGATTAACAATATCGTCGGCCATGTCAGCAGCAAAGCCTCCAAAGTTGCCGAAGGAATAGACATGGGTAGGGTCCTTTCTCAAAAGCTTCAGAGCCGTGTCGATGAGTCCTTGTAGGTTCTCGTTCTTCATTTTGACAATATATCTTCCTGGAATGGGAGCACCGGCACGTGGGACGATGATCGGGGCCGGAAGCGCAAGTGCCATAGGCAAGAGCGCGAGAAGAAGTGAAAGCTGCATACTGGCGGATTTTGAACGAAGGAAGTTCTTGAAGCGAAGCTGCTGAAGACTGGCACTGTTGGGCTGAGTATTGCTGTGCTCGTTGCCTGATGTTTAGGATGGGCGTGTTGTACCTCTTATATAGGCGTAATGGAAGCCCTGTAGTGGAAGCGGAATGTAAGAGGCAAATTCACCTTCCAATAAGGATTAGCCGTCGGAGGCTGTACGGTAAGCGTATTAGGCCGATGTACTTACAGTACCAGGTTTCGACAACAGCAGGCGATTTAACGTGATTGTGCCTTTGACCCCTAGTTTGGGAGGTGGTACAGCGTTGCCCGGCACTATTACTCACCAGGACACCGCAGTAGCGTTGATAGAGTGTGGTAGGGCCATCTACGAGAAGGAAGGAGCAAAGCCTGAGCGGGAAAGTCAGATGTCCAAGTCTTGGCAAGATGCAACAGATATTAAAGTTGCTTACTGGTTTAGGGATGTGGATAAGATCTCGAAGGGGCATCAGCGTAGAAGGCGCACAGGCGGTGCGATTGGACGTGGGGTGGATCGATCTGCGGCAGTGTAGAGCCTAATGCGAGGCCTGATAAGTTGAAGCAAGCATACTGACTGGATCAGTGTCAGGCCGATTGGGAAATGAAGCGCCTCATGCTGGCAGGCGACTAAATGGCTGTCAAGTAGATCCCGCAGGGCTTTGTTTGCCGGTTGCAGTTTCACAAGTCTGATTGGGCTCTGGGCGAGATGGCAGCGGGTGGACTGGCCTAAGGCGGATCACGTCGCTTGACAAGATGCTGCACGGTAGGCGCACATCTACGGGCTTACCCCTGACCTTAAGATCCATTCGTTCGGGAGCATCCGTGAAAGGGCTTGGTGAGCACTCACATCCGTCAATTCGATTACCGGAACTAAGCACTTGAGACAGTAGAGAGGGTGGTCATGTGTTTGCACAAGACGATGGATGTTTGTTATTGACCGAAAGCGTAACATGCGAGGATTTCGCCTAAACATTCAAAACGAAGAGAAATTAAGACGGTGCAAAGGTAGCTCGTAGCGTGAAGACTTGCCGGTCAAGATCGATGATGCCAGCAGATTCAGCCCGCTTGTTCCTGATAGGTTGGCATTTGAATTAAGGAGGTTTGTCGGTAGCTCATAGCCCTTAAGCGACAGCCACGCTTGGCACATGTGTTGCAGGGGATGAGGTGTGTTCCGAATCCGGCCTATCAAAGGCCGTCACCAGGATAGTGCACAGCCGGACTGAGCGAGAGTGGGCCCATGGTCTTCCCTAAGCAGCGATGACGATCGTCTGCTTGGCCTTTGGCATGTCGGAAGGCCGAAGACGTCTGGGAATGTTGAAGCTGGAAATACTGAATGAAGCATGGGACACGCGATGGTAGTGTGTTGCTCACTTGCCGGCAGGAAAGCTGCAGCCTTTGATCCGCTGACCAGCACGGTAGACCAAGGCCGCTAACATTAAGCTTAAAAGCACGTAATGTGGAAACGACCTCCTTGTTTGGGATCTAGTCGACGCAGATCAATATACACACCTTAGATAAGGCGATAACAAACGCAGAGCAATGCCATGGAGACGCGGACGAGAGATGCGACATGCCTGGCCCTACAACCAACGGTTTGGCGGAATTTCCGCGGCGAGAGTGGCGGGAGAATGTGGCCTGCAAGCTGCATGCTACGTTAGGTGCCTGCCTGCGAAGCTGCATAATGGGCTTGGATGTTTGCAGCAAACAAGTGGAATGTTCACTCAATACAGCACGGAACAGCGTAGTGAGCAAGTTACCAGTACATGGTGGGTGGGCAGGCAGGCAGGCAAGTCGTGCGAGGCTAGGCCTCCCGCCAGACAGCCCGTGGCGTTGGCGCCCACGGTAGGTGTTGCGGTTGGCGGTCGTCTATGTGGTGCAGATGATATCTATGTTGTCACATCGCCATCGCCCTCCTGCCTGATGTGAGAGGCTCTCCGACGATCAATTTGCCGTGTCGAGCGCCGTTGTTCGGAAGCAGATTGCGGTGCTTCTCAGCCCAATGGCGAGAAAGTGAAATGCAACCAGCGCCTCATCCAGTGGCACGCAAACCAAAGGCACGTGCTCTGACGCACAGGCCACACTTCCCTCTACCGTCGCACACAGCATCCATCAACCAGGCTTTCCCAAGCAGTCTCCGAGGAATGCCATCAGAATTCATTTATATCTGAGCAAATACAATATACATGTCTCTGCTGGAGAGGCTTGTATCATGGTGCTGGAAATGCTTGATTTTGGTCCCTCATTCAGGTACTCTACCAACGGCCCTTCCCCGGCCTGTGGGTTGTGCAACGGAGCTGCTGTTCCCTTGCCTCTCTTTTAATTGGTAGCATCTGGGTTTATGGACTTGGAAATTCCGATATTTTTGCCGTCCCCTCAAGAGCTCTCAAGAGCACCAAGATGGGTAACGCACTTTTGGCTTCGGTCTCGCCACCGAGTGTGTGGCCGGGTCTAAGAATACTACTGCCTCGCTACGCAACCGTTTGTTGTCGCACGGTAGTCCCCACGGCTGAAATGGCAAGGGTTGCCTTGGTTGCGGCACACAAGCCCGAGCCACACATGCATTTGTATGTGTGTGTATCTACCTACTGGACACTACTTGCATCAGTTCAATGTTCCATGCATATAAAAAGACCATGTGTTTGGCATGGGCTTGTGAGCTTGGTAGGTTCCATACATAGCCACCACTATGTATACACAACGTGAGGGCGGTTGTGCTTGGCTCCGGTCCAGACCGCAGGCCGCCTGTCGTGTTGTGTCAAGGCCAGGGTACACAGCCATGATGATGCCTACCGAAAATCATGGCTAGATGACTGACCAGGTACTTGGCGATGATCATTTAACCAAGCTTCAAGAACCTTCCATGAATGTCTTAAACCTCCGAGACAGCCAAGATGTCTAATCGCTTTTGTGGCGTGTGTTTAGTAGTGACCCCACACAATGGAATCTCTCGCGTTGCTAGTGCCGTGATGAGTGGCTTACTTTAGCCTCCATTGGCCTACTCACGTTTCCTTCTTGATTGGTACTAAGACAATGCAGGTGCACAGTACCTTTTATTCTTCCTACCGCATACAATTGCCATGCAGGTACGTTTAGGTAGGCGCCTCAACAGTTGCGAACCTATGAAGAGTCGGTATTTGGAATGTATAGATAAGTAGCCGCTTAATGAAAGCTTAGCATTCAAATACTCAAAGTCTCCTTCCTCGTTTGTGTACGGGCAGCGGACAGCCTACTTGATCACACAACCAGGCCTAGAGTCACTGGTGCTGATAGCCTTGCGCCATATGCCCAAAGCGATCACGCCATGTTTGTCATTTACCGTTCAGCTTCGCCATTCGATGTTGGGAAGCCTCATGGTTGTCCATACTACCAAACAGGCCAAAATTGGCAACATCTCCTTCCTGAATATGCGTTGCCAATACGTCCTTGCATACACGCCTTCACCGGACGTGACGGTCTGCGCGACGATAGGCCTGCATGTGTTGGCAAGAGCGATGACTACTTTTCCAATACTTTGGCTGGCCAGTGTGTGTGTATGTGCGTAATGCTACATGCTATCCTGAAGAAGTGGAGTCTCCCTCCGCTTTGGCAGGAGCGTATGACAAACCGGTATGAACCAGCGGCTTTGACACGAGGAATCTAGCTATCGCTCGATTCTTCCCATGATGTTTGAGAATCAAGCACCAACCTTCTAGTGTGCTCGAGGAGGTATTTGTGCACCACTAAAGCTTATCTTTAGCAATAGCACAACCCATGGATGGCATGATGCGTTGCGGGTTCCTGCTTGTGGCTTCAGGGCTAGAAATGACTGTATCAGCCTCCACCCAGGGTAGTGGCGTGGAGGTGAGCGTAGTGCTTGGGGTGGCACAGCATTTGCTGGGATGTCAGATGATTTAATCGACGTGCTGTATGAGTTGAAGTATTGTACGTCCGTCGTGACAGAGATTTACTAATGCGACATATTAGACGTAGTTGGAATATGGTTTATTGTAGTATTTTAGAAAAAGCGATATATATGGGTTGCGTCGTGACACTGATTAGAGCACAGGACGCGTTTAGAAGAATCGGACACTCAGAGTCGTAGGCGGTCTCTGCTTCTTCCTTCTGCTCTCCTTGCCACAAGGAACCACAAGCTACTGATCCAACACAATATGACCCCGACCCAACTTTGGGGTGGTATCTTGAACAGATTGATGACAGCCATTTGAAAGGCAGTCCTGGGGACGGCGATGAAGGTAGTAGTAAGCGGTGAGGTAGTCTTGACCATGAGGAGAGTGGAAGAAAAGACGGCCCAGGAACCCATGCCACCGAACAGCATCATGGCCCAGAAAAAGGGCACATCAAGGAAGGGTAGGTTGTGGTAGATTTGGCCCAGGTCGCCGAAGAGGAGAACGAGAGGGGTAAGGAGGAGGAGGGAGAGCAGGGAGGTGTAATGGAGGGCACGGTAATATGCCCGGGTTTCTTCTCTGTTCCCGGTGTCGTCGGCGGATGAAGGATAGGGGTTGAGGGCGTCACCCTGTGGGACTAGGGCGGCGGCGAGGGTGCGGTAGGTGCGGAGCAAGAGGATGGGGTAGAGGGCGACGAAGAGCGAGGAGAAGACGCCGGCGACAATAGACTCCCAGGTGACGCGGACATTGGAGCGAATGGTTGCAAAGAGGAGGTTGAGAGTGGCGATGAGGGCGGCGGACAGGGTACTGGCGCTGATGGACTCCTTCTGCAGGAAGCAGGCGAAGAGGATGGCGAACGGGGTGGTGCCGATGCGGGCGAGCTGGTAGGTGGGGAGGGGCGCATAGGCAAAGGAGAAGTTGCTCAGCAGCACCTTGGCGACGAAGACGACGGCGAGGGGCAGGACGGCCTTGGCGACGTGCCAGTCAAATTCGAACAGGCCGCCGCCGGCAATGCCACCAGAGCCATGCGACAGCCACTGGGCGACGGAGCGCAGGATGTGCTTTTTGTTGCCGCCTCTGTATGCGCCGCCGGGCTGGGGCGCCTGTGGGAAGGCCGGGGCGACGGCGGCACCCAGACCCAGCCAGCGCAGGGGGCGGTGCAGAGCGCGGGTCAGCGAGGAGAAGGCGACGAGGAGCAGGTGGGTGATGAGCAGCTGCAGATAGGTGCCGGCGAGCGGGAAGGGGAACTTGTAGATGCCCGTGAGGATGATGAAGCGGTTCATCAGCAGCAGGCCGAAGCCACAGCCGCCGACCCAGAAGACGAGCAGGCCGACCCAGACCTGCCAGCCCGCCCACGTCCCCAGCAGGAAGTGGCCCAGGCCGCCCTGCTGGAAGAGGCCGCGGGAGGCGCTGCCCCGCCGCGAGGCCCCGGGGCCCATCAGCGGGCGGATGCTGCTGCTGGCCGGCTCATAGTCCAGGTCGTCGTCCTCGTCGTCGCTCTGGGCGGCGCTGCGGATGCGCGGGTAGGGGCTGGTGCTGCGGCTGCCAATGTCGATGAGCGGCACCGCGGGCTGCAGGTCCGACTGCGAGTTGTGGCTGGAGTGGCTCCTGCGGCCGTCCATGTCGGCGGCGAAGGGGGATTCAATGTCCAGCAAGTCCGTGTCATCGAGCGAGCCGGCGCTCTGGTGGGTGCGACGCTTGGCCTGCGTGTCTGCCGTCGACGGGCGCGAGAGGCTGCTGAGGAGGTCGAGGGGCTTGCGGAAGGCGTGCTGTGGGCTGCGGTTGAAGCGCGCCGAATTCATCGTGTTGCCGGCATGGCCGTGCAAAAAGGAGACCTGTCACGGTGTGCAGGGCGGACGTGCAAATAAAAGACGAGGCGAAAATGCCAGCCTGGGCCCTGATTAGGTAGATGCCCTTACGCGACGCGTCGCCCCGGTCATCGCTGACATAACACGGCACGTGATCCCCCACCATCCGCCCGCCACCATCCACCCGCCACCATCCCACTCGCTCCTTATTCCGCTCTTGCGCCTCGGCATTCTTGCCAGTCCCAAGCATCCACCGTAAACGCGCCGCCGGCCTGGTACTGCCGCACACCCTCCTGCTCTGGGGTCGATGGGCTGAGATTCAAAGCCGATTGGCGGAATTTCAGACACACTCCTGTTGGTAAAAAACGGACATGTCATGCCAATTTTGCCGGAGCAGCTACGACAAAGAACTACGGCCGATGCAAAAATAACAGGCAGTGTCTCGGACACCACAACGCTCAAATCTACTTCTGGGCCGTGGCTCTTGACCCTGACGCACGTGCCCGTTCTCCCGATTGAGACTCTGTGCCCTACAAACGTGCACAATCGTGCACAATGCTGAACACTTCCATAGAGTTGAATATTCACTGTGATTTCACAATGTCGCTTCCACCTATTATCTCGCCTATTTTCGTTCTCCTAGAAAATCCGTACCACAGGCGGTCAATACTTCCCTACACACAGCTTGACAGACGAAGAACGAACACTATACCCCAAAGACATTCTAAATATTATCTGTCAGCAGCGCCACCCATATCGCGACATCAAGAGCAACACAAACAAGGCTGCATTAATAGAAATCTAGAAAGACCTGAATACTCCCATCCTAGAACACAACAGCGCCCAAGCTCGTAGCACTCTAGAACTATCTGGTGCATTGAACGCGAATACTACTCCTGTTGATAACTTAGCACGAGCACCACTGTGGACATGGAAAAGATTACAAGAGTCGAAGATGAAACGCAACCCAAGCCAAAAAATGAGACTTTCAGAAAATGCACTAACATGTCGTTTGAGGAAGCAGTTAGGATATTTCGTAACAACACAGTCTCTCGGTTGAACACGCAACTCCGACGCCAATACTATACTAGGTTGGCTGAAATCATCGCTGCGGCCAAAAGCAAATAATCCATTTGAACTTACCATCAATTAACATCGGTAGCCGTCCATCTTTCGCAACATCATTGGGCCAGGCGCGTTATTTGGCTACTCGGCTCTCTCTTCGGTTTTCCTACCGATATTTGGCTTCATGGGTTTTGAATCCAGTCTTCCTGCCTAGCATATATAGATCGAGTAGCGACTTGGTTCAGACGGCGTCAAGGAATTTAGTATGACTCTAAAGTATTGTATTACCGTGTCGGCGCGTGTAATTAATTCTCACGTTCGCTTTTTTCTATATAAAACATGGTCGCGTTCTCCATTGTTCGTGTGTGCGGTACCTACAAACGGGCGGCAGTACAGATAGGTTTTGACGAACAAACACACTGTGTAAGGAACGCTACAATTAAGCAGATTTAGATTTGTCTCATTATCGGGTAGAGCTCCGCGCAGATTCCCCCGGGTCGCGATGACGTGCCACAAATCACACGTGTACTTTCTTATTTTTAAAAACGCGCTTTTGTTTGGGATTTTGGTGTAAGAAGTAGGCTTTTACAAAAGAGATGAGTAATTACTGGTAAAATGATAAGTGTTAGAGTGTAAATTGTGATTTGTTTTTCGAGGAACCGCTGCTTCCTCAAGATTATTTATACTTGGCTAAAGTCATGTGGGATCTACCGCATCTAAACCACAGCCACCAAAACTAGGTCCTCATGATTTACGGCCTGAAATATAATCTATGCTATAGAGAGTTCTCACACATACTGGCCAAATACTTGCACTTAGGTTTACCCTACCTAGAATATGCGGCGACTAGCATAGGAACATCAAAAGCCAGGGTTAAATTATAGGGGGATCTCATAGAAAAAAACAATCTGATCACCGGAGCAATTAGAAGGAGACAGGCGGTTACCAAAATGCTCAAGTGCTTATCTAGGTAGCTGCATCGTCAGGGACCCTGGAATACCTCTAAGCGGTAGGGCGGAAAGGTCTTACTCGTTAAATTTTACAAACTGCCATTGTAGCGGTGAATAAAATAAGCTACGTGATAGACTCTGCCTTGATTGGGTGTGCACACCTGATGTGTATTGAGTTCCAAGGCTTCATTGTCCGAGTCCTTTCACGACTATCAATTGAAAGACATCTGGAAGTCTAGGCTGTTCCAGGGTTCTTTCACATCACGTAGGTACCTAGGTAATCTTACATGTATTGGTAAGTCCGGATAGAATACCATTGGAGTACCGTTCTTCTTATTTTAAATATTGCATTACAATAGGCTCTGCTAAAATTAATACAGGTCACCGGCCTAGCAGCCGGTTTATCCTCATTAAAGACAGCTCTCCTATCTCAATATGGACTTGATCCCCACACTCAATAAAATTGCAGCACCAAATGCCCATGGGCCTCACCCGTGGACGTATTGAATATAACAAAGATCGAGAAAAATCAACTCCAGTCATATGCAGACCTCTTATGAGGCAAAGATGCAATATGCCTACACAGCGAAGCAATTTCTCAGGCCATGTCTGTTTCGTCTCTCTGAAGCTCAGATTGCCCCAGGCAAAATAAGTTATATCACAACAACCACCATACAAAGCTGCAGTAACACCATTGCTAGAAGATCAAATATCGACGAATTCGACGACTCTCTTCCTTGAGTGGTCGAAGCCGGTATGTCGAGGATTAGGTAGTCCAAGATTGATAGAGAGATGCACCTGTAGAGTTCTCATCGACTTGCAAACTAGACCCACCTTTTAATTTAGTGAAAGAAGCATAAAGGGAACAAGGAAATCTCTGGAAATAGTTCCGATAGGCTATCCCGTCCATAAGAGCTTGACGTGCACGATCGCATATTTCTTTGTTGAAAGCCATCACTTTGACTCACAACACCAGGCCTAGGAAATCTACCTAGGTACAGCCATGGTTCGACAATTAGTTTGGCTGGGGATGAAACCAGATTCTTTGTGTCGCGAGAACAACGCAACAATTATTGACGGCGGCAATAAAAAAGGATTCTCATGCACTACGTTTTTGGCTGATTTGGCAATTTTCTCTCAACTTCTCGAAAACTCTAAATACTACAAGGAGAACCAGCTCTCAAACAGCACTGATTAGCAAAAACGTAGAACCGCACTCTCAAAATGGCGGATAACAAGAAAAAGAAACGCACAAAGAAGGCCGTAGAGGAAGAGATAGTGACGGAGGAAGTGCATAAGATAGCTCCGAAAACAGTCGTCACCGAACTCGGCGTTGATTTTGAGGGAAAACGACATACCTTGGAAACGCTGAAGTCTGACCTTGCTAAGATTCAACAGGATGAGGCGGTTGCGAGAGAAAGTACAACTATATCATCTAGGGAAGTCAGGGAAGTACAGCGAAAAGCGTTCGTAAGGGCGCAATCAAGATTAGAAGACTTTTTGTATTATCAAATACAGACGTATCGTATGCCTAGAGCAGCCTACCTACCTGTAGAGAAACCGTCGCAAGAGCAAAAAGACGCGGAAGCAGATGCTGTCAAGAATGGATATAGGAAGGCATACAAGGCTGGGAATCAAGACGAACCTGGGTGGCTACGTCGGTTACTCAACTACTTCGATGAACGAGAAATTGGGGGCTTAAAATATGCTCTTGGTGAAATAGACTCACTTGGAAATCCCATCGTAGAGGGCATACGCATGAATCGACTAGGCGTGGGGCCAGAAGAACTTCATCTCTGGACACCTGTCTGTAGACGCGAGCCGCGTCCAGATAGAGCCACTACTGATGCAGCAGCTCCCGTTGACCTGCCTTCCGATTTCCTGAAGCCTGGGGAAATGGCTAGAATGGAAAAAATTCTTCGCAGCACTTCCGTGGCAGTCCCCCTGGATTTTAATTTAGATGCTGGAGCAATTGAGCGAAGAAGGAACGAGGTTGAAAGTAAAGCGAAGCATGTAAGAGATGGACCCTCCGTTGCTGACACACACAATGCACGGCGCGCGCAAGAAATCACGAGGTACCAAGCCGATCGACCCAATACCTCTTGTCTTGATATCCGCCAAAAACAACCGGGCGGTTGGGCCATTGTCGATAAATGGCAACGTATACGAACAGAAGCGGGACTGTTTATTGCTGCAAAGGAGACGGCGGGGGATTGGCCAACTTCATTTGATTGTTTGGACCGCATAGGAAGGCGAGACATACCCATGGTTTTCCCTACAAGTGCGGTCCGACATGACGCACAGCATGATATGGAATCTTCTGAAGAGGACGAAGAAAGGGTGGAAGAAGGTCCCTTGAATCCTAAACAGAATAGACAGGCATCGTCAACAGGAACTGGTGGAAGCGAAGTTACCCGTGCTGCAGCAAATGAGGCTCCGCTGCGGAGAAGCAATCGGGGGAAGCCAACACCCAAGAAAGCTAGACTCAAGTACCGAGACAAGGAACTCGAACGCCCAACTGAGGCCGTAGTATTCGACAATGACCTAAAGTCAAAGGCCATCGATATGACCCCATGGGCCGAAGAGACGGATGGAAGACGCGAATGGCATGTCTATCGGCAGCTCCCACCTTCTTCACCTGTAGAATCTCCACCCCATTCTCCACTCGGAAACTATGACATTATCAAATCACAAAATCCTAACTCGATACCCAGTTTGATGAATGATCTCGGAAAAGGCGATATCTGGAACGTGATCCCTGACGGCGAAGAGTTCCCAAATATCAATCTAGAGCCAAAGAGCAGGCGATGCCGAAAGAATATGCAGTGCCGTGCATGGTGGCCACACTCTGAACAGGATTGTTGGGTCGTGCACTCCCAGAAGACACATCGAACTTCCAATATGACCACTGTTCAGCCTTTACAGGCTGAGTCTATGGAAATCGAGCTGCGAAAAGTTCCTGAAGTCCAGAATCTACAGATGGCGGAAAGGTGCATTGATGTATATCGTGGAAGACTGAATGATCACTTTGGGCTCAAGCAAGACCAATGGCCAAAACTGGGAATACGAGTACCATACGAGCCAATGACTTACGATGACAGAAAATTGGTTCGAGGTTCTAGGTCGAACGACACAACTGATACGGACAGTGCAGTTGAGAAGGCCGAAGGCAAAATCATTGCCAAAGATGCAAGCGAGCGAGCAGTTTTCAGCTTTCGTTCATCAGATGTCCCAATTATCAAAACGGCACAAAGGGATTGGGGCTCTCAACCCTCTCTAGGATATCAGAGTGGAAATGTGGGGGGATTAGCTCCTTATCAAAGCGAGGGTGGGTCTACTAGAGTCAGCAGCGGAGGGGCTGCCGCGACAGGAGCCGTCGCGCAAGATGGCGAGGGGGCCGAGCTTGTGGATCAAGATATTAATTTAGATACCGATGAGGAGTCCGTTGATGAGAACGATATATTCCGCAAATCGTACCTTGAGGGTCCGCTGCGTCCAGCGACAAATCCCGCCAGGTCCAGCTAAATTTTACTAGATGCTCTCGGGATCGACCTCGATATGCTGGCTTTACTAGCGTCTGATTGAAGATGGCGGAAAACTACACACTCTTTCAGTTATGCGATAAGTTATCTTACATTTGAATAGTTTGATATTGAATTTAGGTACCCTGTTCTGAAGATTATGTGCGAAGCCGAAGGCCAAGCAGCATCATTGCTCCTGAAAGTCGCCATAGTGTCATGCAATTGTGATCATCTAGTAAAGCTTTCAAAGGCACAGTCAGTGCATACGCTTGCAAATTTTTCGAGAGAAGAGCAGTGGAAAGCTACTTGTCGCCGTTCTCTTCCCGTAGCCATGCCTCCCACCAACCAAGCCCTCCTTGTGAATCGAAGCTTGGGTCCTCACCAAGCACCTTCATTCGGTTTTGTCGGTACCATTCACCGTACTTGCTTCCCGTCTCAAACCCCCAATGATAAAGGACATTGTCGTAGAACTTTATCGGATTTTGCCCGAGCTTCTTTGCTATCGCGGTGCATTCACAAGACCTTGGTGCAACGATGGGAAAGCGAACCCGGCGATGCTGTAGCCATGAGAGGTAAGACTGCACTGCTTGCTGATTGGCAAAATGAGAGGGAGTGACAGCCATAGGTTTGTTTGGCCCGGGCTTTGCTTGTTTGGATGGGCCTCGTTTTGGCCGGGCTTCTTCATCTTCTCCTTCATCATTGACGTGTAGTACGCGGCCAGCCGAAAGGGTATCAGCTGATTTACTATTGTGTTGCCCAATCATGCTAAAATCTTGAAAACGACATAGCTTAGCCAGGTTGTTTGTTTCCGTCTGACCGGAAAGAAGAGATGTATCGTCATTTCCCATCTGGACGCCAAAATTGCTTCGAGCTGTCTGCTTGATATCATGGTTCTCTAGACCGCAGATAGGCGCATGTTGCGGGTCGTCCCACTCACCCTCCTCCACCTCCATTTCCCCAAAGTCACTCTTCTTCGTATTCTCTTTCTTTGCACTTGAATGCTCACAAATTGGTAGATGTTTCTCGGGCATTTTTTCGAAGTTCTCATTATATCTCCGTGCCCACATATTATGCACACCTGCTGCTTTATGGTGTTGTTGAAAGAATTCTATCAACTCCTGATAACATGTCTTCCGGACAGCAGGATCTTTGGCAGAGCAAAAGCCAATTATAATCCGTCTGTACTCTTCGTAGCCATGTGGCAGGAGTTCGTTAGCAATGAGCCTTGCTTCGAAAACACTCTCGACTGCATCAAGGGCCAAATTGTCCAGTATCACGTTCATCTCGCTCGGATTGTTAGATTGACCTTGAGACGCGGGATTCGTAGTCGATATTGGGGAAAAGGCTGCCTTTTCTATCTGTGCTGCATCGGCCTTTGGTACGATTTCGGTCTCTGCTTTCTTTGCTGCTTTAGCTAGATTCTATCTCGGGTGCAACGCACTTACCTTGTCGGAATTTCTGAGAGTTTCATCTTCTATTGGAATTATTGATTTTCGGTTTCCTCCCGATCGTAAAAGCGTCATGATATCAGTGTTGAAGGTGCCAAAATACTTAGGTATGATGCCTAGGTAAAGTGCACGTTTGAGAACTAGTACAAGTAAGCTAAGACGACGGAAGAATTTCATCCGTTTGTTTTATAGTCAACTTTGTGAGTATTTAGGCAGAAATGACGCAAGCGTTTGACGCGTCGGCACGTGTTATTACTTACTAGGTATCATTCACTCGCAACTCGGCTCAAAGTTTTCACGCGACTTTGAGCCCAGCCCTACATACTGATGTTGCCTGATTTTCTGTCATTATCATCGCCTATCCTCGTTTGGTGCATTATAGTCTCTCTCAGATATTTCAACCGGGTTTCCCTGAACGAATCTCGTCCACTAGCCTGTTCAATTTTCCAAACATGGCCAATCTCTTTCACAACATGTGGTGCTGAGCAATGTAACCGCGCTACCAACACTCTTACCTCCTGTGCATATAGGGGCCCCTTTAGGTCAGAGGATTGACGACGGTCAAGCCAGTAAACGCACGCGTGTCGGGCTATATGAATAGATCTTATCCACCATATGAGCTCTCAGATTTCGATAATGCTAATTATATCAAATGCATGGTAAACGCTTTACCTCTCCGTGAAGCCCTGGAGCAGGGATGAAGTGCGGCTCTGTGATGGTAAGATGGCCTATAAGTCCATTTGTAATGTCAGCCGTGACTTGATTGATATCACCACTTGCACCGTAGTGAGTCACCTTTACAGACAAGTAACTAAGAGCCCCGGGGGCTTGGATGCGGTTTGTCTACTCTTCGCCGAATTCACTTGAAACTTTCCGGCGAGTCGTTTCAGTCATACATAGGTCTTCATTTCCAAGTTGTGTGATAGCCTTGACTATCTTGGTATACTCTCTGCCAGATTCTTTGTCAAGAGTGATTTGATCGCGGCTATAAGCTCATCTGGTCTATGTAGAGTAGCTGTTGGTACACTGAGTTCATCTGATACTAATCCAGCCTTTCTTGCCGTCGCGGTACCCATCGAATACAAGGTCAGGCGAAGGGAAGATAATTAATCTATCTTGATTTCCACTTACCCTTTTAAATGGTTCATGCAACTGACGATCACAGCGACGTGATAACTCCGATTTCTCTGCGTACTTCTTGCATTTTATACTTAGATAATCGTTCTAATCCTACTTGCTTAGAGCGCTTTTTGTAACTAATATAGGATGAAGGTCAGGCCCTCTGACTCCTCTCTAGTTTACTAGATTTGTATACTGATTGTGCAATTCAATGACTTTATAGCGATTTGTAAATTCCTGAAGCACTTTGGTGAATGCAATCTTTTCGATATAATTTATGACAGCTTGTGTTCCCAGGCTTGATGTAGGCGTTGTACCCGAGTCGTGCACGCTCGGGGAGGCGTTCAATGATCTTCTGGAGAGCTTCCGCTACTCTCCTACCTTGTAGTAAATTCCAGCGTAGCCTGATTATTGGAAAGTTTCTCTCAGGATTTACAGGAGACGTGTGCAGAGGTCCTAGTTGCTTTTTGCTTGAATTAGAGATTCGTGTCGCTTGTTCAGGATTCATTAGAACTGACAATTTTGATCCAGTTTTCCTAGATGAGTTACACTTTAGTTACTTTGACCCTTTGATAATCCTTTTGACCAATTTCGTATCCTTTTCTCGTTTCTCGGCTTCGAGACTTTCTCTTATTCGTCTGTGTACTGCACCTTCGGCATTTAGATCCATTGTTCTGTCGCGATATTTGGACCACGGTGAATTGGTGATGTCAGCTAATCGGCTATTTCAATCCCTCCATTATCAGACACTGGATCTACACGAAATGTGGGCTCAAGATTGAGCGGATGCATAACAATCATGTCGATCTTCTCTCCGCCGTTGACAAACATGCGCAGGATCTCGGGATCATCGATAACCATTTGCTTACTCGACGCATTGATGAGTTCTGCTTCTGCTTTCAGAATTGCGCTATGTGGAGAAATTGTAAGGTAAACGGCTCCAACTAACCCGGAGTAACCCCCGAAACGAAAACCCTGTAGAGGAATGTATCGACACACAAAACTTTTGCGCCTTGACCCATTGATGTTTCAGACATGAAGATGATGCAATAATATTGGTGTAACAGATAGGTCTTTGGATCTAACACTGATACGTTGGTGGTGTCGGAATTCGATGAAACTTTGGGGATTGATTAAACCAGCAAAGATTGTTGACCTGGGCTACCGCCCATCAAGGAAGAGGGTAGTTGCTCTAGAATCTAGATATAGGAAGTTCCAGTGTTAATATATCTAATATATACTGGTTTACGTTTGATATAAATCTTCGTCAACGATTGCTGTCGAATAAACTATCAAGCGTCCGCTAGGCTAGTCGACATTATAAAAAATTTCGTAAGAATAATTTCCGGGAATTCAACCACCCTCCATGCTTGTGAAAGTCGCATGAAATATAGGTCCGGACTTCTAACAGCTAATATGTGGTGCGCCGTAAGCATTGTGCTGGTCGGAACCACCAGGGCTTGACCTAACCAACTAGCCTATCTGTCTCATCTACCTCTTTCACTTGATTAATCATTATTATTACAACGCTTTGTAGTACTTACTCTTCCAGGTCCTGTTCTTAGCATGTGTAGTCTGTTGCTTCAAGAGCGTACTTTTTGTTTCTTCGTTCATTTCCTGTCATTTCCAGAGTGTTTAGACATGAAGCTGTATCACCTCCTTCAATTCTAAAGATATCTAGCTGATAGTTTGTATATCCACTTACGGTATCCCATCTTTAGAGAAAGTCTGAGTCACCAGCACTAATCAAAGAATGCTCCACTTGTATGGTGTAATTACAATATGCATGTCCAATATCTAGGCCAATCAATGAAGGATGGAATACAAGCGTTGGATATTTACATTACATACAAGAACGAGATACCCATATCTATCTTATGCCACAAATATAGGCACATTTGAATTCAATTCACTGCCTAGGAAATCCTACTTATTGAGGTTTACAAAAGATCGCACGTTTCGAAATGAGCGCCAACACCAATCAACCACGATTGTAAGTGTAAGATATCTTCAAGTGAATTAATTATATTAGTGAGATGTGGAATTGGCGTACTTACATGGCCTTGATGGACTAGATCCTGAACGATCATCCACAGGGCTGGCTACTGACAACCCTCGCCCTCCTTTCGCTCTTTCTCAGCAACAAACCTAATACAAGCTAATCAATCTACTTTTGAATAAAGAGTTCTCTGTAACCCCACCCGGGACGCTAACCCAGGTTTCACGTGGCCTCTCCACGGAAAACTTCTGCGAAGAAAATGGCACCTTTTATCAAATTTGCAGTGGCTCGTGAAAACTGGATAAAAAAAAGAAGAGGCGAAGAATGTAGGTGGTGTGAAGGTTGAAGCGATTGCGTTTGTGAGCAAAGAAAGGGACTAGGATGATGAGCAGACAGTTTTAGTATTCCACAAGCTCTATAATGGCATGACTTGGTGAGCAATTGAATAATAATTGTATCTTAGGGCTAAGGCACACGATGCTTAGACGAATAGTTGTATATAGGATATCCTGTTGGGAATGGAGGCTAGGTAACAATGGCGTGTGGAAATCCACAGATCAACATGCGTTGCTCTTCATCTTCTAATACACTCACTAAATCTTCATACCTCTTATATGAATACTGAGAGCTACAAGAAAGTCTAGTGGAACTTTTAATCTGACTTTATGTCTTGAGCTTCATGTAGCAAGTACCCCATCCCTGTCCGCTCAATACCTTGCCCCCACACAACGATACCTTTTATAACTTACTTTCCTTTGTCTCTCCAAGCAGTACCCTCTCCTGCCAACACCTCGGCCCAAACTCCCGTCCCCTAGCAGTCGTCAATTCTCCTTCATCTTTCCACTCCCACTTTTCATCCTTCCCAATTCCACACTCTTCCTCCTTCAATATCTTGCTCACATACTTTCCCGCCACCAGCAGAAATTTTTACCCATAAAAACTTCCTCCGGTAGCCACCACAGGATTTGCGAGCGCGGGATGCGGATGTCGACATAACAGCCAATCTTCTGTTGGCGTCACAGCATCGAAGCATATGCGCCATCTAGCCGGTGCATTCGAAGACGCGAAATGTGGCAACGCATTGGCGATTATCTTCGATGACTTTCGCTTGAGCGTTTCAGGGATGGCAAATTGGTGAGTTGGTGGTGGGGCAGAAATGGTACGCCTGGATGAAGTGGTGGTTCTAAACACGGCTTCTGTTCTCAAGCCATTGATTTTTACTGTGCGATTTGGTTGCGATGGCGGTATAACGTCGATTTGATCCGCAATCACAACGATAGGCATCTTCAAATCGACTATCGACTGCGTTTCCCCGGTGCCCAAAGTATAGTAAGCAGATATTCTTCCGGCTGCTGTGATTTGCCGCTCGATGCGATCCTTCGATGCAATGTTGAGATCGTCTTCGATTGGGGATAAGAGAGCGCTACTCCATGCACCTGCGGCTAGGACGACTTTCTCGGCGTAAAAGCTCTGTCCGTTACTAGTTCGTACGCCCGTGATGCGGGATTTAGCATCATCGAGTATGAGCTCTGTGACCTCGCCTGTGACCCTTCTCACGCCGTTGTTCGTCGCGACTTTCAGGAAACTCATCGTCGCCTTCTCCGCATCGCACCACTTGCGCTTCCAGATTGAAATATGCCTTGCCTAACTCTTCCTTATTCAGTCCTTTAAGCACGTTGTATTTGTCGAACTCCTCTATGCTCGCGTCTTTTGTGTAATCGCCACCCCTTTCTACAAAGGTCTGCCGCACTGCATCACCAAATACATTGTCGCGCTTGTCGACAACTACCCAGTCTTGTGAAAATGGCCCTGTACAGCAATACTCCAGAACCAAGGATGTATGGCTTCGTTGGCGAGATCACAGTACATGGGACTCACATAATCTGTACGGATGATCTGATTTGTATCAATTGCAGCGGCTTGTTTTTCTTCTAGGGGCGCCGTAGGTGCCCAGCGATCTATTATAGTTACACGCGATGGGTCGCTGTACGAATGAGAGAGATGGAAAGCTGTTGAAGTGTCAAATGCTCCTGCGCCGATGATAAGTATCGTTGGTTCGTGTTTGGGGTCGGCCATTATGTGCGTTAGAAAATAAAGAGGATTGAAAAGTTATGTGATATAAACAGTTTATCGCTATTGTATTGGATACCGGAGTTGCTTATATTTACTTGCTAGGTAAACATTGAGCAGCCCCACATTTTTTTAGAACCAGGGCGGTTCCGCACCAGCTTCTAATCCTTAAAGGTCTAGTAGAGATTGTCTAGATGTTCTTGAAAACCTTAGATAGCATGAATATCGCCTTATTTCCACTCGTATTCTGCGGATGAATCCATGATTGAGCAAGGCATGGAGCAATCACATGGCAAGCTGTCAGCGTCTGTCTTTGTTTTACCAATCTCAGTCTCCAACCACGCCATGGCAGACGTGCAATCCTTCTTCCTATCACTGAGTATATCGTCGTCATCGAGTGCTCTCTCCCAATATACCTTGTCAGAAGAGGTAATCACGCAGCTGGAAAGTGTGTATCAAACCGGAAACCTTTTGCTGCCGAGAGATTTGATTTTGATCCACTTCACCCGGCACGAACGTTTGCCATTCTTGTGTGTATCTTTGTACAAAGCCCATGGGCAGACGGCATCTAGATGCTTGGGGCTGATGAATTTAAGTCGAACGCCTTGAGGTATATGAAAGACGTTTTCTTCGTCGCATTGATGCCGATATCGCTGTGGAAGGGTGACGAATTGTTGTAGAGCGGGAAGCTGTGAGTCGACTTGATGCCAAAGAACTCGAAGTATGATGCAGCAGACATACCGAGTTGCACCTTTTAAAGGAAGAGGTCGTGTACGTAATAAGATGTCAGACCGAATCTCGTATGCATTCACTTCACTCAGCTATCTAATCTAGTAACTCCACACGAGCTGTAAGGATTAGTCATCTGTACGAACACATGAGAGATGAAGCCGCGATTAAAATCTATCATTCGTGTCTGAAACGACCAATCGGTACTCAGTTACCGCTATCACTGAGCCCGGGATATGCTTGAAGAGATACTGCCGCGCTTATGGTAATGCAAAACTCCTTGTGGTGCTCCGTCTCGTGTTGCTCTTGCGCCCTACTAAGCATATGACTTGGCTGAGCAGGTGAATGCTCCTCTGACACTGCCCTTGTCATACTGTGTGATGATATCCTCAACTGACGCGTACGTGCCGCAGCCTAGGACCGCAACGCCAATCAAGAATATAATTGCATTAAGAACGGACAGAGAAATGTTTTTCAGCCCAGAATTCCACTTGCCCGTCTTGACGAGCTGGAACCAGAACAGCGATGGGAAGTAAAAAGTGAAACCGGAGATGAAGAGTGACGAGATCAGACCAAGAAGAGCGTTAAAGAAAGGGATCGCTTCGGCGATGATCCAGCCAATGACGACGATGATGGTAATCAAGCCGGCCCAGACAGCCCAACCGCTCACGCCCTGCACGTAGCGGATGGGTGAAGTTACTGCAAATGTGCGGTCTAGGATGTAGCGGCCAACAACAGTGCCATTGATGCTACCGGAAATGAAGATGACGGGGAGCGCAACACCAAATGCGATGCGCGAGATGTTATTCCCGGCCGACAGTAGAGCCGGGGATTTGACGCCCTGGCCAACGAAGGCGTAGATGAGCGCACCGGTCATGGTGTAGATGAAAATTTCAATAAGGCCGAGCGCCCAGATAGACTTTACATAGTCCTTAGGAGTGTGCATTTCCGACATGAAAGAGAACTGGCAGACGGCAAATGAGTAGGCGAAGATGATGTTGGTGGTTGCCAGGAATGCTTCGTAGAAGGTTGTCTCCGCAGGCGGCCAGGCGGACCAGTTCACAGCACCGAGGCCGCCCGGGGCCTTGTGCGCCTCAACACCTGTTGCGATGATGGTGATAAGGATGGCTACGACGATGCTGACAAAGTCGATATATCCTAGGATGGCAAACTCGGCGAAGCTCGGCGGCAGAGCAAGGACCAGCAGGATGATGAGGGAGATGACACCCCACACAAGGGCGCAGACTGCGTAGTTGTCAACAATGTTGATCCAGGCGATTGTTCCAGTAAGGGCATGCGAGCCGACCAGGAGGATCAGGAACAGGGCAAACATGATGCCGGTCAGTTCTTTACCGAAGCGACCCCAGATGAGCTCGACTGCATCTGAGTAGTGGGACACGGTGGGATGTCGCATCTTAACCTGTCCGACGACGTAGGAAGTGTAGATTGCGATAAGGCCAAGGCCAACGCACAAGATGACGCCTGCGACCATACCGAGCTTTGCAAATGCGCTGGGGATGCTGAGCGATCCCAGTGCAATGGCTTCAACAATCAAGCAAACTGTGAGGCGTTTCCAGCCCAGTTGCTTGAACTTTTCCTGGCCTTCTTGCACCGTGGTCGTCTTGTCTACCTGAGCGAGCTCGGGGTCGCTCTTCTTGCCCTCGGACATTGTTTCCGCCATGGCATAATGGGGTGGAGGAGCATAAACGTTGTTTTGGGTAGGCTGCGACATGGCGGAGCGGAGGGTGGCAACAGGGTGCCTATGGTGAAGAGAAAGAGGAAATGGATGATGGTGATTGTAAGGGCGAAGCAGGGTTATAAATGGCTTTCAGTTGGGGCGCAGGCCGCTTAACCAAGGTAGCTGGGGATTCTGAAAATGGAACTCAGAGTGCCGGTCGGTGATCAACCATGGGCAGGCAGTGTGGGAGGAAAAATCTAATCCGGAGCCGACGGAAGTGCTGGACTGCTTCCACGGCTGGCTTTTTGAAGGAAGCCTTATCTCCTCCACATTCGCGCGAATAATGGAATGGCGCAACCTGGACCCCAGAGATTGCGCAGGGCAGACGACCGATGCTGGCCGATGAAGGCCCCATGTCGCGGAGTGACTGTGGTGTGGGTGGTAGATGACGAGGTCCACATGGCGTGCAAAACTTGAAGCTGTTACGTCAAGCCGGGGACCGTGCCTGGTAGACTAGCATGGCCTTACCCTCGCCCGCATGCGAGAAAGGTGGATCGACGTCTAAAGGTACGGGCCTATGGTGGGATATTGTCTCGGATTGGACGAGTGACGTCGGGGGGAAACAAGCAGCCGCCAAGCCGCCAAGCCGCGCCATTCCCGCCTTGGCAAAGTATCTTTATTCTTCGCCAGTTACGGCAGCCAGCAAGCAGACTCTTGCATCAGCGCAGCCAGAAGATGGAGAGACCCATTCGAGTCGCCCTCGAGCCCTAGCTAACATGCGAATTCTGAGATAGCCCGGAGTGCTGTTGGAGTTTGGCTCGCTTTGTGCAGGCGCGGCCGTAGAGTGAAACATGCCAAAAAGCTTGCTGTGGTTGCTCTGTCCGTACCAGACCCAAAACAGAAAAGTATGTCACGTGAGCACGCGACAGCGCTTCACGCCTCACGCCGCAGCATTATCCTCTATCCTCAAGCAACGCCCCCATTCCTCAGCTCATGTCGGCCGCGCTCGAGGCAATCGGCGCCCGCCCGCGTACCGCCCAGCAACGGCCAACCCAACAAGCGTCGTACGAGCTCTGCAACCACGCCAAGGCATATCTCGAGGGCGGCCAATACACGAGCGGCTATTCCTTCCTCTACAACCTCCTCGCCGCCGGTACCTCCATCTCCACCCCCGCCCAGCCTTATATTGGCTTCATTGCCCCGCCTGCCTACATTGCCCTCGCCGCCTCGCTCGCCGTGGCCCCGAGACACACGACCCACGCCCGCTCTGCACATGTCCGCGCTGGCCCCGACGCTGCGCTGCGCTATCTACGGTGCATCCACCTCACCGTCGATGGACCCGCTTATCCCACACTGCGAAAAGCCCTGTCGTTTCCAGAAAAAACCCGACGGCGCCCCCACACCCACCGCAGTGCTGCGCCCAGTCTTTCGCCCGAGCCTGGTGGCGACATCGAATACATAGCCGGAGACGATGCCAATGTCGACAGCCTTTGGGCCTTGGCCGACGACTTCTGGCACGTGGTAGGATGGGCCTTCAACTGCTCCATATTGCACAAAAAGCGATGGCATCGCTGGAAGCCCTGGCTTGCCATTATGCTTGATTTCCTCGACGCAGATTGGGCTTTTTGTGTCAAGCGAGCGAGAGCCGACCAAACAAAGCGGGATACAATATTACAAGAGAGCTTAATATGGCATTACATTGCTGGAAATGCTGCGTCGGCGAATCGTGGGGCGAGGCGCAGGATCGTCAAAGCCATATTCGCAACTGCTACTGAGGAATCCTTGAAAGCATACCACGAGATATGGCGCGATGAATTAACGGGACCAAAGCGCAAGGCGCAATTTGGCCATGGAGCCGATCAAGTTGATTTTGAGACTGGTGAACTCACCGGCCGCGGCCGTGACGACCAAGACATGCAAGATGACTCTGCCGAATTGAGTGACGAGGCACTCACAAATACGGCCAAAGCTGATGGAAACATCCCAAATATACATCACGCTGTAGAGACCCTAGGAGGCATGTATGCTATTGAACTTCGACAGCGCCTCGTTGCTCTTGTAGGTCATTGTTCTTGTGACATGCACTATAAACTGACTTCAAAAGCTCGCACAGGTAGCCCAAGATCTACCCAACGAATTCACCACCTTGAGTGACCTCTTCGACAACATCCTTGAGGACTTTATCAATTTGCCCGCAATGACTTTTAGCGTCCTGATATCGACGTCAAAGATGCCAGCACGTTATCAGCTAGCCTCCTGTGCTAATCTTCTACTTCCACTGGTGAGCGGCACCGTGCCGGACTACTTGCGCTGTGAGCCTACGCAGCAGCACTTCGAGTCGGCCTTGCTCCCATTCAAGAGCACAGCGCAGAGCTATGCCGCCAACGCCAAGATCTCGCTGCTTCTAGAGCGCATGGTCATGTATATGCTGGACCAAGATCTGCTGAAGCCAACAGAGCGGCTCAAAAACGCCATGGAGGCCGGTATTCGAGAACGGCATAGTGTCGACGGTAGCGCCAAGCGAAGAAAGGAAAGCTGTGACGAGGAAAGCCAGGCTAAAGCATTGATGGAGGCTTGCTCAAGAAGGCTGCTCGGCATGCTTGAGCTGCTGGTACTGAAGGCATGCACGCCAACACAAACACAGACGGAGGAGAATGGAAGGTCAACGTTTTCATCTTTTACATTAGGCTCCTCGCTCTCTCCGCCGCCTGATACTGATGGTGAGATGGGAATATAATGAATGGGTAATGTAGGATACAATCGACATTCCGTCTACAATAAACGACGCAATAGGAGAGCAGGAAATGGTGTGCCGGAACAGCGTTTTACACTGAATATCTACAGAATCTGGAGGTAGCATGGGCTTAGTTGTAATCTAATAGGCTCATTTCGCTTCCGTTCCGAAACAATTTCGGTGCAACGTCGGCGGTGTAACGAACTCAGGGTCGAACATCGACAGGACGGGTCACAGAACCGAGGCAGCTTTCGGTCAGACCGTTGATGGTCGACTACTGCGCATGGAGTGAGTGGTGCGTAGTATCTTTGATCCATGACCGCTGACTGCAGGATGATAAATCTAAGTCCCCTAACGGCTCTAGCGCTGCCCGATTAGCCTCATCACATGGGCTCCCGGGATCCAGACTGATGCCCCAGCATTCCCCGCATCGTACTAGGCACCCTGTGGCGCCCCACGGCAGTTACACAATTGACAACTGCGTTCGTCAGCCATATCCCCTCCAAACATTAGCAGCCATTAGCTCGACATAGGTGCTCTTCGAATGGTTTTACTTCGGACCTGTTGGAAGCGGTTGTTAGCCACGGCACATCTCTGGTCCCCTTATCGGCGCACAATAACACACCCTGGTCAGTTATCCAGGCATCCTATTGCTCAATATGGATGGCACGGAATTGTCAACCGCCATACTAACACGTGAGTGGGTGGTTGATTGTGTCGTTTTCTGTCATCATGCTTCGGTTGCATTAGCCACCGATGAATGTCTCTTATGCAGCTTGGTCGACCCGGCCGCTGGGATGGTGCGGTTTCAATAAAGAAAGGGCTGAACCCTGCGGAACCGCGTCCGACCTCTGCCTCGCTTCTATAAGTCAAGACCGTTCTACAGCTCCCACATCCAATTGCCGAGAAGGACAGTGCGACAGGGCTATCAAACCGACATTTGGAAACAGTGTCTGATACATTTGACGAATAGTAGAGGGCCGGAGCACAGATCCGATCGACGGCTTGGTATAGAAATATAAGCACCCCCCACACGTTCGACTGTACACGGCCGCATGATACAACTTCTGCAACGTTGGTCACTATGAAGGACAACACTGTATCCGAAAATGTATGCATCCCATCCTAATTTGCCACCTCGACTTACATTTCCTAGGAACGGCATCAGATCGAAAATGAGTTGCACACGGAGATCCTGCCTGGCACAGAGATCATGGCCGATGTGGGTGATCACCACTTCGTCAAAGGTGCGCATCGCGAGGTGCTCGTCCCGCAGCCTAGCGACGACCCAAGTGACCCATTGAACTGGAGTACCGGGTACAAGATTGCGTGTATAACGGCCGCATCCATGGTGACATTCACTCAAGGCTTTGGACCACTTGCCCTAGCACCCATGTTCCCTGCCTTGATGGAAGCATTCAAGACAGATCTAGCAGGCGCAGTACAATTCACTGGTGTGTGTATTCTAGTTTTGGGGTTCAGCAATTTCATCTGGTATGGCATCATCGATTATACTATATATACAATACTAAATAATGCACGACAGGGTCCCAATCAGTTCGTCCTTTGGTCGAAGACCAGTTTATTTGCTCTCGCAACTCATCAACTTTGGAACTTCTATCTGGCGCGCCAAGGCCAACACCTACGGCTCCTTCATGGGCGCCTGCATTGTCAACGGCATAGGTGCCGGTCCCGCAGAGACGACCATGCCCGAGGTCATTGCTGACATCTTTTTCCTTCACGATCGCGGGAAGTGGAACACGTTGTACTGGGTTGTATACATGGGCTCGCTAATGGTTGGACCCATTATCTCAGGCGCCATGACCGGCACAGTTGGATGGCGCAACTTCTGGTGGCTGAATACAGCAATTCTGGGTCTTTCTTTCCTCATGGTTGTCTTCATGTTCCCTGAAACACGATTCCAGCGCGGCTTGCCCAACAACGAGAGCAACGCGTCAGGAAGCTCTTTAGAAGAGAAGACACAAGCCAAATTGGCAGAAAATGGCGAAGCCACGGCTGAGGATGCTAACAAGATCGATCATGCTCCAACTGCCGCCGACGCCCTGCCAAGTGCAGAGATTACTGCCACCGAAACTGCAGCTCGTGATCCAAATCTCGGCCGCGGCAAACCAGGTAAATGGCAATGGCGCGTCGTCCAACCCAACGCACACCCGTTCCGCAGCATTTTCCTCGATCTCTGGACGCCATGGAAGCTCTTTGCTTTCCCCATTGTTGAATTCGCCTCCTTTGTTGTATCTTGGTCCTGCAGTTCCTTCCTCACCATCAACCTCACACAATCCCAGGTCCTCGCCATGCCACCATACAATTTTACCCCGATATCTGTTGGGTTCACTAATTTCGCCATCATGGTTGGCGCTTTCATTGGACTTTTTACTGCGGGCCCGCTGAGTGATTGGGTCTCTGCGCGATCAACGAGGCGCAACCAGGGCATTCGAGAGCCAGAGATGAGATTGCCTGCTATGATTCCCTACGTCATCATCATGTTCTTGGGCAACATTGTGGTTTCGGTCGGATATGAGCGGAAGTGGCCTTGGGAAGCCATTGTGGTTATTGGCTTCGCGTGCGCCGGTATCCAAGTCGCTGCTATTCCCGGCATAGTAAGCACGTATGCCATTGACTCTTACAAGCCTGTTGCAGGGAGTCTGATGGTGGCCGTCACTGTCAATAAGAATCTGTGGGGCTATGGATTAGGAAAGTTCATTACGCCATGGACAATGCAGGATGGGTAAGTGATAATTCTAGAGCACAGGACAACACACTAACAGCGATCAGTTTCATCGCACCCATCATGACCAACGCCTGCCTCATCCTACTCTGGTGCCTCTTCGGGATTCTCTTCTGGTGGAAAGGCAAAACGTTCCGTCGCTGGACCAGGAACTCCAGTGTTCATCGCCAGGGTTCTTTTTAAACTGCATGATTATCAAAGCAGCCCCCGTTCGGCTTTGTCCATCGTTCAACCAAACCAAAACTCGCTCTTTTACATGATTAGGGCGAATATGTATCATATCACCACAACGGTTACCTAAGTAGGGCATGCGTGAAGCGTGATTCCGTACCAATCATAGCATCAGACTCGCACAATCCCAGTAATGCTATTCGTGATAACTTTGTTTACGCCATTGGGATCCAACTCGACATGACAACGCCCTGTAACAGCGACAGATATATACCATAGTCAATGCAACATCGAATTATGTAATTAGAAATATTAATCACTCTTGCCTTATCTATGATTATCTAGAAAAGATGTGATAGATAACCCAAATCTTGTCAGGCTACTATATCTGCAGTGATCAACGTCCTAGTTTTCCGGTTACTTGAGAGACACGATGAGATAAAATACTTGGAGAGTGGCCTTATTTTGTAAGGATGCATTGTGTGCGATGGCTTTCAAGGTATCAGTTATAGTACTGTGTGATGGAGGCAGGTTAGAGACGGCTTTAGACCGAGATCATAAAATAAATAGAGGCAATATGTGATCTTATTTGAGAGCGCTTGTCAACCTTTACCCAGGTAAGTGTCGGCATAATCTCAACATTGCCAGGTGTACCAGAATTCGGTGACAGGCTTGATATTGTGTATGTTCGATCCTATCTTAGTGTCTTGATCTTGAATACATTCATTCATCCATGTCCTCTCGCTCCTTCCTTTTCGCCGTCCTAGTGATAGGATCCTTTAGTTTATTTCCCCAGTCTGGCCGCTTAGCATCATCCGCAATCCACTCGTTCTCATCGCCCTTTCCCTCAAGTTCCGAATATCCCATCACGTCCATATCTTCCAATTTCGAGTTATGCCGTCTCAACCACTGCCACTGTAAAATCACCTGACTTGTCATCATCAGCAGCGTCGCATCGCTCCACGCCGCAATCGTTTCATCATCCAGCAGCAAACTCGTATCCAGCCCCGTCACGTGATGCTTCATCCGGTCATGCACCGCCTTGGTCGTCCACCCCGCTCCCGGCGCCGCAATCAATGTAGTAATTACATTCGGCATAAACGCTCTTCGCCCTTCTCTTTCTTCTTCTTTTCCTCCTCCTCCCAACACCCTCCCTCCATCCCCCGGCGCTCCGCTCGCCACCCAAATCCCATGCGCACGCCCATCCAGCTTCCATTCCCGCAGCATGTCGTACCGCAAAATCAGCCGCATGGATAGCTGCTTCCGCTTCTCGTACAGCCTCGCTAGCGCATCGCGGTTTTCAGCTATTTGCTCGGGTAGCAGCGTGCGGGTTACGAGTACCAGCACATCTTCCACCAGCACCCGCCCTATTACGCGTGACCCTGCAGAAAGATACAAGTTGCGTAGCAGCTCGGGCCACTTTGTCTGAAAATCTGGCGTAGCTAACAATGCGTTGCGGATACGGTGCGTAAAAGGTAATTGTGTGCCCCAGGCGAGGATGGCGTCGAGGCTGGCGTCGAGGGTGCCAGTGAAGGGGCGGGGCACGGTGGGCGGAAGTGAGTATGCCACGGGCAGATTGATGGCTTGGGGAGTTGGCTGGGGCGTTGGGAGGCTTTCGAATTTTGGTATGTCAGTGGTGGCCGCGCGGGTAATGTGCGAGCGGGTGGAGTGGGCGGGGGCATCTGGTGTGGGTGTTGCGGCGGTGGAGGAGCAGGCACGACTGATGGATAAGGGAGTTGTGCGTCTTCTCATTGTGGTTTGTTGCTCTGGGCGTTAGTTTGGTTATGGTAGGGCGTGTTTAGCTAGGAGGTGAGTTCAAGACTTATAGTAGGGAGATAAGTTTGGGGGTTTCGTGTGGCCAATGGTGAATAAATGGTGGAGACATATTAGGAGTGGATAAGTAACTTTTTTATCGGAATGGTAGTTGTCATAATTGGGAAAAGCGTAGGTAGGTGAGTATTAGTGAGTGTTTGTAGGCGCCTGGGCGTGAACATGCTACCTACATTCACTCCAAGCGCTGGAGTCAAACAAACGGTCCATGTATTTTGATTTTTAGTCTGAGTCGAAGGTCGCCAATGACTGATTGTTCACACAGTTTGTTTCACTGAAAAAAAAAACAAAAGACGGTGAAGGTCTTTCAGTGAGTGACACCAAAATCACTGTGCACCAACAAAGTCCGTTCCTTAATCACTTGAAATTACCAAAGAAGTAGTAGTTAAAGCTCATTAGACCATCTAAGGATCTTTTTGCCTAATGGCCATTGGATTTTGAATAATTTTGTAGTATACAACATTTTGTATACTATTGGTATTGGAAAGTGGATAAGGAATATCTCACTTTTTCGTTTACCGACGCCCGGTGTCAATCTCGAATTACTGAAAAAAAGGGCATTATTGAAAAGCCACAATACTAGGTTTGTGGTTGAGAAGGCCATTGTTCAGAACGCTGCAGAGCACAAGGTCGAAAACAACACCGCGATTGGAAAACTTGTGAAGTCCCTCGTCTTCCTTCTGGCGCATTTTAAACTATGTTGAATAGTAGTATTCATAAATAATATTGAAGCCTCCTAGAAACCGATTATTTGATAAAATTGCTAACCTCGCCACTTGGCTCGAACAATTCAAGGAGGGAGACCTAAAGTGTGAGTGCCACTCGACGTTGTTATCAACAGATTCTCAAGTGTGCTCCAATTTTTTTTTTTACAAAACATGGACAAGTTCAAACCTCAAACTTGAATTCTTCATATATGCAAACTAAACGCTTCCAAAACATCAGCAACAAGAATGCGCTTACATTGATATCATAACACCAAAGCCCAAACATGCCGTAATTAGATGGGTCATGAACATGTTTAAGACAAATCGTGTCTCGTCCCAAGATGAGCGAACATATATACACCCACAGATATGCACATGCGGCCTTGGGTCCGCGTCTAATATCCACTTGCCATACATAGATACATTTTCCAATAGTGTTTCGCTTCTACGAAACATTGGCATTGTTTGTGCTCACAGTTCTCTTCCATCCGCCCCAATTCCAGCCTCCAGCTGTAGGCGTGGTGTCTCTCTTCTCTACAACAATACTAGGTGAAGGCGTTGGCGATTTGGGTGTTGGGCTTGTCGCCGTTCCACTCATAACACGCTTCATCGTTTCGAATTTGGCGCGAAGTTCTTCTAGTTCAGATTTGGCAACTGCTTCTGCTGTTTTTGCATTGACAAGCTCGAGAAGGAGTGCTTCGTTGTCGGCGGGCGCGTTATTGTCTGTTGTAAGGATTTGTTGTGTGGCCAGAGATGACGAGCGTTTGTTAAAAGTGGTAGTAGGTGCTTGAGCTGCCTTTTGTGATGGCGTGCGACCAAGTCGAAGCTCGCGTAGGCCGCCCGAGATACTGTCTGCTGTCGTTGACCGCGACAACGTAGGAGGTGTGTCTGGCGAATCGGGTTGGCTCCACGAAGCGACAGCCGAGTTCTTGCGAGCGTTTTGTCGCAGCTCCTGAATCGTCTTCTCATGCCTCTGGTTCTGATTGTAGCTCTCTTGCAGCCTGTGTCTGGTGTCTTTCAGTGCATCACGCGCACTTTGCAACTCTGCATCGCGGTCATTTAGGTCCCGGGCTAGTGAATGCGCACGCAAAGTCTCGGAAGTTAGCTGTTCCTTTACTCTCAACAGGTTGTCGCGTAACATCTCCTTGGTCTCAAACATGGATGATGCACGGTTGTTCATCTGCTCGTATGGAAAGCGGGTCTCTAATGTGGTGACGAGCTCGGCTGCTTCCTCTGGGAGCGCTGCAGGCGCTGACTCTTCGTATGGCGGCACCACGGTCGCTGATGTGATGGTTGTCCTTCGCCTTGATTGTCTTGTGGAGGGTGCAGCAAGGGTCGATGTCTTCTTTCGGATCTTGTCAACCACTGTCCTTACAACACGATAATCTTCCTTTCGGTCCTCCTGCTGTCTCTGTAGGGCGTTCTCCATCTCGCTGTTTTGTCGCTGAAGTTGGCTGACAGACATAAGCAGTTGCTCGATCTGGTAGTGCAGATCTCGATCCTTTGCAGAGTGTCCCATGGCAACAGAGCCGTGGCCTGATTTCAGCGAAAAGGCGTCTGCACTTGATCCTCGGGACATGTCGGTCAAGGCTGTGCTTTGTGTTATGGCCGAGGCGTCTGACTCGGTGGAGTTGAGTGTAGACGCGAGGCTTTGCTTAGAAGCCGAGCGTCTGAGAAAGCTGACAGGTCGTGATGGGGCAGACAGGCCTGGACTCAGGGCCACCGACTTGGTGGATGAGTTGGAGGGGCTGAACAGGCGGCCGAGGAATGACATGGCAGATTTCTGGACTTGCTGTTTGGACGAGTCCTTCTCCTGTGACTCCTTGTATTGCTGCTCCAAACTCTGAAGCCTCTCGCGGGTCACGTCGTTGGTGAAACTGACAAAGTCATGTACCAATTCATCGGCCGAGCCCGCATTGCGTCCATATGGATCCCACAGTTGGCGTCCCAGTAGCAGCTGCATGACATCTTCAAACTCGGTGAGTGATAGTAGCTTCTGCTCGTTCCTCTTCATCAGGGCAAGTGCGACACGCATAATAGTCTCGGAAGCGCCCTCGGCGAATAATACGTCATAGATGCGGAATAGCATAGGCAAGGGGCAAGTGACGGCAAAGAACGAAAGGAACCATTGCGAAAGATATGCAGATTCGATTTCCAAGTCATCAAGGTGCTTGGCGACTGCGGGCATGTGCTGGGCGAGGAGGTGCTGGAACTGGAAGATGCGAAGGTGGAGGCCGGAGAGATTGGGAAGGAAGCAGGACCGAAGGTCGTAGTCTTCCATGAGTCTAACCAGCACACAAAAGGCCTCCTTGTCGCCCATCTGCATGAGCAGGGGGCCGACCAGGAAGCCCAGGCCTTGGCAGTAGCCAATCTTGTGGTCATACAGGCTGAAGCACTTCAAGACACGGCCGAGCATCTTCTGGCCCTCGCCGTCGGGATCCTTGAACATCTCGACGCCGGGGAAGCTCCTGCCGAGGTCCTTGTTGATGGTGTTTTCGTAGGGACTGGACTCGCCGCACAGGGCGTCGTACTGGTCCTCGATCATTTTCTCGCGCGAGCCCGAAGCGCTCTGCCAGACAACGCCGCGCAGGGGCGGGGGGATGCCGCCGCGGATCTTGTTGAGGCACAGGGTGGGCAGGCGCTGGACGGTCTGCGGGTAGTCGCGCACAAGGGCGGCCCAGAACTCGAGCTCCGTCATGGGCGGCGGCGAGGGCAGCTGCGAGAGGCGCATCTGGGAGGCGTCGTCGGCCTGGACGAGGCGCTTGAGCTGGTTGAACGAGGGCGGGCGCGACTGGCTGCGGGCGCGGGCCGTCTTCATGGCGGCCTTGGAGTCGGAGAGGAGGGCGTTGTTTTCCTGCTCGAGGCGCGCGAGGAGGAGGGCCATGGCCTGGGGGGGTCAGACACGTACGCAGAGAAAGGCGGATGGAGGAAAGAGTGCTCGTACCTTGCCGCCGCCCTCGCCCTCGGGCTCCTGCTCCTCCTTCTTCTCCAGCTCGGCCCAGTCAACCGGCTCGCTCTTGCCCGAGCCATCGCTCCTCCTGCGCGCGGCCGTGGGCGACTGTGGCAGCGGCGACCGGGGCGACTGCGGCGGCCGGGACGACTGGCTGCTGCGCCTCCCAAAGGCCCTGAGGATCTCGTTCGAGCTGGGCCGCGACGAGTCTCTGCGCTCCTCGACAATGATGCTGGGCGTGCCTTCCTCGTCTCTGGCCGCGCCTGCCTCGGACAGGGGCACAGTCACCATCGAGTCTGTTGGGAGTGGGGCGCTGTCGACGTGTGTCCGGGGCGACCGCGTGACCGTGTCGTCGTGGCCGGCTGCGGTGGTCGGGGTTGTCGTGCTTTCGTTCTGGGGGTCCATGGTGGTGCGCTTCGTCGCGCCCGTCGCGTCCGTCATGCTGGCTGTGGTTGTGGCGTGCGCATGTGCTGGTGACGTGCAGCCGGCCTGTTGCTGGGCGAGGCCGTTTTCCTCTGCCGCCGCCGTTGTGCTTGGTGCAGTGGTTCCCGTTTCGAAAGCGTTGGACCTCGACGTTATATCGGCTGGGGTCAGGGGCTCGGGCGCATCAGCACGTAGGTGTCCAGCTGCAGCCCGCCGTGCATGTGCCTGATATCTACAAGAACTTGCTGGCCGTGCAAAACGATGGCGAGGCGAGGCTGCAAGAGGGGACGGGGCGCGGATAAAGAACAATTCTTCGCTGGTCCAGATAGGGGTGGGCGGGAGCATGAGGAGGCCCCCCCGGCCCCTAGTCCATCGCGAAAGGCTAAAGCCGTCGACTGCTTGGCTACATTAAAATTACCCCCAGGCCCTTTGCCGCGCCGCATGTCCAATCTGCTGCTGCCGCGACTTTGCTGCTGCCGCGACTCTGCATTGCGTCTTGGCCGCTGCTCTTGCCATTGCCGCTGCCATTGCTATTGCCATGGCCATGGCCATTGCCATCGCCATCGCTGATCAATTGCAGTCCCTTTCTCTCGTCATCTTCATCCTCGGCCTGCACGCGCCAAGCCTGCACGCCGGTGCGCATAGAAAATGGCAGGAGCGGTGAACCCTGGTTCCCACACCACGTGACGTCCAGGCCCTGATTGGCCGACTAGTCTTACCGCCATAAGGGTGGTGCCATCTGGCCCGTCCTGATAGCTTCTCAACCTGCTGGGGTTGTCTTCTCTACTGCCCAGTGCATCTTGTGCCTGGTCTTTTCCTGTTAATCCTACCCGTATCCAGACTGCTACGGGAGCCATGCCCCGGAGAAACCTCCATCTTCCTCGCGCTGACTGCCGCGGCTGCCAAGCCTATACCTTTTTCTGGTATTTATCATGCAACCGCCATTGTTGAGTACGGGCTTCAATCCTACTATGGATTGAGGCTTTGACCATGAATCCTTGGTAGAGCCGAGGTACGATTGCTCGTTCTTGACTTATCAACAGTCTGGACAGTTCAAGAACGTATCTTGCCACCAAATCATCCCGTCTACAGCCAGTCTACCGCAACAGCTTATCAACGCTGCGCAACACGCACATTAGTCAAGTCTTCCCGGAACTCCACTTCAAATCCAGGAATATTAGGACAGCAAGGGCCTTTTGACAAATGCCATGTTCCGAGGATTCGGCGACAAGAAAATCAGATAGGGGAGCAAGAATTCATGCCATCCGTGTCTGACTCCACTTCAAGCGCGAATGATCGACTAACCAGCGGGTTTTTGATGTAGAGTATGATGGAGGGCCAGTAGAATGGGTAGGAAGTGTTAGTCTGGTTTGATTTTCAGCCCTTCTGCGGGGTGAGTTCAGCTGCTGCTTCTTTGTTGGTTGGCGGTTGACCAGAGGCGCTACCTTAACCTTCCCCACCTTTTACGTCGCCGTCGCTGCGCTTTCATTGGTACTTCCAGGTTTACACATGCATGCAAGCATGTCAACTGATGCGCATGCAAAGCTCAAACGCAGAACCGATAAATCAGAACCAGGGGCACTACTCCGCCAAATCAATCATTTCAGCGGCCTCACCAGCGCTCCCTATCTTGGTATACGTTGCCATGATGCACTAACATATTTGCCCCCATCATTCGAAAGCGGACCAACATGGGCAATGCAAACTCAAGACAGAGATTCACCCAACCCTTACTAGATGCTGCATCCTCTCGGCTGCGGCGGACACGGATTTGGACTAAATTCGAGGCACTCATTGAAAAGTTCAAGAATGTGGTTGGTTTAGGTACTTGCATCCAATGCTTGATTTATATTTCTGCGACAATTGATACTGCGGTATTAGGCCAGACACGCATGATTGCCGAGGTGTCGCAGACTGGGGATTCGTCTGCAGCGCAAGAACCTACCGACACTCCTGATCACTCTGTGCAGCCCGGTGTGTTAGATCTTGCAATATACTGAGGTATAGATGAACTGAATGCTGATTGTTTAGATGCTTCTGACGCAGATCAACCGGTCGCCGACAACCCAAATGGCACTAGCCAGGAACCTGATCCCCAAGAGATCTCGGAAGCGGAAACTCCAAACGAAACCAGCAATGGCAACTCAGAGGAAACGAGCCCTTTAATAGCACCCGAGGTACTTGAAACTCTAGAGTCGAATAATGCTCACACAATTGAAGATGAGGCTATTCCTGACCGTGATGGAATGCATGGTATCGACCAAGACACATCGACAGACGATATGGTAGTAAAGAACATGATTGATGCCATCGAACAGGGAATGCCTGATTTACCGGTGGAAAATCCAGTAATAAAACAATCTGATTTGCCAGGTTTGGCTACTGAAGCTCCTCAAAAAGCCGAGCCACAAGGTGATACCATTGCAAAGAAGGTTGATGATGCTTCAAAGACTGAAGCTCCACCGTCTTCCAACGTTCCACCACCGCCACCTCCAAAACTCATCGGGGAGGAAGACTCTGGAGATGATGACAACCAAGCCATTGAGCATGTCTTCTCGTCGTTGATGGTAGCATTGCCACGACCCCAAGATTCTAGACAGGCTACAGAAATTGAATTTCGCCGACCCATCTCTAGTAAACTCGAAAGCAAGGCTGCCCAGGCCAAAGCTACGGTCGAGCCTAACAGCTCGGATACAGAACACAAATCACCAGTTCCAAGTCAAACGCCATCTGAGCCAAAGGAAGAGGAAGCCATTCAAGCCAATTACCGCAAATGGGCCCGAGAATTGTACATGAACTTGCCCCTCGATCGGGCCTCACTCCGCCTAGTTGGGATTCTGCCTGGCACACCTGAAGAAGATATCTCGGTCACCATGGATGTCCATTCTCTAAGAGCGGCGGTGAGGCAATACGAGGCACTGTCCTACGTATGGGGCCCACCGGAACCAGCAAGGGACATCTTTGTCAATAAAACGAAAGTCCCCGTCAACCCGAACCTCTACGAAGCGCTTCTCTCGCTTAGACAACGCGACTCTATAAGACGTATATGGATCGACGCCATCTGTCTCAATCAGAAGAGCGACGGTGAAAAGTCAAAAGAGGTCCTGAAGATGAGCCAGATATACAGCCTAGCGAAAACAGTCGTTGTTTTTCTGGGAGCTCCAAAGCCAGGCACTCCCACTTCCATTGATAGTCTTATCAAGTTCCTCAATAGGGATGATGATGGCCAAGCGGCTGAATGTTACGCTAAAGGGGGGTTGGATGGCCTACTCAACACCTATAAGGGGAATCGGACAGACGTGCATAGTGTGTGCAAGGGCTTTACCGAAGCTTGTCTTCAGCCATGGTGGGGCCGTATTTGGACGCTGGTAAGCTGTGCTTTTCATATGGCTGACTGAAGCTTCTTTGCTAACAAGTCTTCCAACAGCAAGAGTTCTACCTCGCCGAAGAGGAGCCGATATGGTACTGGGGCAGTGCGCATGCCAGCAATGCGTCCTTCAAGCGAGACTTCAATCTCTTGACGAGCCTGTCGATGGATTTAGCTACTGACAAACATGGCGGTGGAAGTACCCGATTGGATTTCACGACAAAGATTGCCAAGCCCATCGGTGCTTTCAAGGCCGATGTTGAACGAATTTCAGCTTTGATATTACATCGCTACAAAACAAACGGATATGACACTCCCCGACGACTGTATCGCGAATTGACTGCGAGTGCTTCCAACCCACGCGACTTCGTTTACGGGCTTCGCGCCATATTCGATCCCACATTCGGAAAGGTCTTCGTGCCGGACTATCAGATTCGTACCGAACTTCTCTTCGCTTGTCTGGCTATATTCCTGATCCAATTCGAATGTTGGGGTGATGTTTTGTGGTGGTATCCGTCCCGTTATGCAGCTGGGCAAGGGCGTTTCCCCTCTTGGCTCCCTGATTTTACTAAACACGTGGTGCCACATGAGCTTGATGTACGGCCCCTCGATCAGGTTTCGTCGGAAAGCCTGGGACCAAAATTGGCAGTGAGGAATCACCGCCTTATTGCTGAAGGCTACGTCTTGGACAAAGTGTATGCTCACCGCCATGTTGACAAAGACAACCACCAGAAGATCTTTGAAGAACTCTGGCAGTTTGACCACTGCATGAACCATAACTATGAGTGCCATGTGTACTTCGAAAATGGTGCCGAGGATGAAGATCCGTGGATGAAGACATTTCTTGAAATGTACGGGACATGGTACGCTCAATTGACTCATTTCAATTCAGCTTTCAGAGGTTCGCTCCTACAGTCGACAATAAAGGCAGAAGATGGCGAAAAACTTCCACAGCAAATCTCCGAATGCTCACCTTGTTGGGATATACTGCAATGGACCGCGCTAAGGGCTGATATTCCTGGGCTGCTAGAGGCACTAGGACAGGACATTGATTATACCCAGCCAGGATGCCTTGACAACATCTTCAGTCTCAGAATGGGAGGTGTGTTCAGGAAAGCGCTTGCTAACTTCTTTATCGGGGCATGTATCTACGACTGGGGCCACCTCTCTATCTGGTTACGACGATTTCCAACCGCAAAGCAGTGGGCAAGCTGGAACAATTCATATTGGCTCGGAGTTCAAAATTCCCAGTCAGGAGACACGGAAAACCTCAAGAAGGCCATCGCCGACGCTTACGAGGGTTATTCCTCGGATGTCCAACCCGAAGTGATGCGTGTTAGCTGGTGCTACTCGTTCTACTATACTTTCCTAGGCTATATTATCCTGCTGGACTGTGATAACCATGACAGCCTCGCAAACATGATATCGAAGCTTCAAAAGGCGGGCAATGATCTCCGCACCACCTACTTCTCAACCACAATTCAGCAGCTCAATGAGCTCGCGTTAAAAGTGCCGTCTATCGCGACACGCATGGCTCACTGCAACACAATGATTGAGTTGCTTCGTGGTC
This sequence comes from Ophiosphaerella herpotricha, assembly GCA_028458525.1. Lineage (NCBI taxonomy): Eukaryota > Fungi > Ascomycota > Dothideomycetes > Pleosporales > Phaeosphaeriaceae > Ophiosphaerella > Ophiosphaerella herpotricha. The sequence goes on from JALNQK010000117.1 coordinate 58,845, forward strand.
GTTCTCTTGTCTGGACATTTGGAGGTTTCCGGGGCATCACTTGTCCTGGCGTGGAAGCTTGCTGCGACAAGGAATCGATAATCGCAATCGTAGATGGAATATCCTTCCCGCTGATTGTGCGTGATTACAACAAAGAGACAGGAGAGGGTTGGTTGGCTGGCTGTGCGGTTATCAGGGGTGTCGATATGTTGACCGGTGATACAGAAAAAGCGACACTTCCGCCAGATTATAAGCGAGAGCAGCGGGTTACATTTCAGTTTAGATGATTGCCGATTGATAAAACACATGGACGAGGGTTAATTATGGAGTGAATGCTGGATGTTGCGCGATGAGCATTCAGCTGGTGTTAAATGCTTCCATCTTTAGTCCGTATGAGGAAAAACAGATCCCCAGAAAGAATTATGCTGCGTAGTTTTTCGAAAGAACATAAGACTCCAAAGTCGTGGATGCGTTGCCACAATCACCTATTACTACCTTCGGCGGGCAGTTTTGTTTTATCGCTTGTATTCCGCTATAGAAATTCTTCAAGAGTATCATATCCTGCTGGGTGTCAATCTAGGCATCTTGCATTGGTCGATGGCTTCTCTGCTTGTCAGCCACAATGTGAGGCAACGCCCCTACCTCCGCGTAGAAACCACAGCAAACAGCCCCGGATTGCTCTTCCCATCTAGAACAAGCAGTCACGCGGATGTTTGAGTGTTTCATCTCATCTTGTCTCCCATGACAACAACGCATGCGACTACGTGCAGCCTGTCCTCAACAAGGAGACTGTCACTGCAGCGACTGGAGCGATAATCTTGAAACACGGCACCAGAAACAATATTGTACAGACGTTGTGCATTCTCAACAAGCGCGTGGCTACCTTCTGTAATGTTGTACCAGCAACGCGACCCGAGTTGTGGAACTGTTTAGCATGTGGAAACGGCTGTGGCTTGGTGAACACTGCGGGAAATACATGTCGTGTAACTTTCACTCCAACCGATCGTTGATGCTGATTCCGGTCATGGTAAAGCAAAAGTGCACCTTTGAACAAAAGCGGAGGGGTGAAATATAAGCAATTTTTATGTTAGTTTTATTAAATTACGATTGCAATGCGAATGCGCTTTGCCGGAAGTTCGATTCTGGACTTTGAGTATGTGATGCTGTGCAAGACTGTGCTTGCCTAGTCACACCAAACTCACGAGGGTACATGGAAACAAAGAAATGCCAAACGCCACGATGCCTCCGCTAATATTATGCAAGATGCTGAGCATGCAGCGGGTTCAAAGATCCTCCTCATCTTCGTAATCTTCGTCGACCGCCATAGGACGGGCAGCACGAAAGAATGTCTCCGCTGGTGCTTTGACAGTGACCCTCCCGGTCTTTTGTACCTTGGTTTTGGGCTGGGCACCGGTATTCCTCTTGACAATAGCATCTACCGCAGTATCTGGGGCTAGTTTTTGCTGGTTAGCGGGGTGACCCACAACTTCCCTTTGCGGATTTCTTACACTCACGGAGGGTGCGGTCCCACAGGGAATTAAGGCTGCTATCTCTTCATCATCAAGCTCTGTAATAGGAGATTGAGGAGCGGCAAGGAACTTTGCAACTAGGACTTCACTAGGTAATGTGTCATCATCGTAAGCACCCGCTAACTCAAGTAGCTCCTCGTCATCAGAAACAAGCTTTGCTTGTTTGGCCATAGATACAGCATTCTCCTTTGTACGTGTAGAAATTTTAGCAGTTTTGTTCTTGGGAGCCTTTGAAGATACGGATTTATTCTCGTCACTGGATTCCTCGACGTCTTCGTCTGTTGCCTCATTTTCTACCTTCACATCCCACTCTTTCTCCAAGGCTGCACATGGTTTCCCGAAAGCGGCTTGCATCTTTCCGGCAGCGCGTAGAGCCTTACCCTCTTTGGAGGCGTCAATTCGGTATCGAATTTTGCTGGGAGCCTCACCGTTATCGTATGCCGGCTTGTATGTCATATATTCATGACGAACGCTCTCAACTGTTCGGCCTGAGGACTTCGAGGTGAAGGTAAATGCAGTAGAGGCGGCAAAGTCTTGTCCTTTAAAGCGATCGTTGAAGAGCATTGTAGCTCGCCAAATTGATATATCAGGAGATTCCCGGAAGATTCCTGCAAGGTATTCGCGTTCAATCTGAGACCAGGGCGCGTCTGCGGTGACGCGCTCAATGGCCTGAGCACGTCTATCATTCAGAGCCTTCACAGCCTGCTTGTCGTTCCAGTCCTTTGGCTTACCATGTTCATAAGCATAGAAAACGGGGATGCGGCGCGGCGTCGGGTCCTTCTTGCACTTCGGTCGCATATCGATGAGCTTCACAACAAGTAGATCCTCTTGATCCAAGTCGGGTCCATTCTGCGAGCCCTTTGGCTTGATGGGGCCAAAATACTTTACATATCGCGAGCCACGCTTGAAGCGGAACTTGCGGTCCTCCCACATGGCGGGATTCGTGGCAGCATCGCTATCACGTGCGGAAGGCTGGTTAGGGTGTGGCAGAGGATTGCCAGAAACAGGCTTAATGCCCCAAAAATCGTTGTAGGGTGGAACGGTTACGGTGGGTTTCCAAGGGATAAAGCCTTCTCCAACGGGGGGCTTCGGGGTTTTGGCCGGAGTTGTGGCTCGGCGCTCGCCCTTTGGCGCGATGTTTTCGTTATTGGATTTGACATCGCTATCGGCCACATGACCTGTCTTCTGTTTCTTAGGCATAGACATCGACTGCTCGGCGCTTTCCGCAGGGACTGGGCGCTTAGATGACTCGGCACGTAAGAGGGTAGCAATGGTGCTCGCGACTGACGTAATAGTGTCTACGGCAACCATGGGAGAAGTAGGCGCATCATTCTCCGTGGGGCTCATCCTTTGCCGCTTAGTAGCATAGACGTCTACAGGCTCTGAAGCTGGACGCTTGAACATGGTTGGGCGGAGAGCGTATTTGGTTGTTGGCGTAGATGGGTCTTTTCTGTTTGGTTATCTCGCGGTTGAGAACCTGTGTAAGGTAGGTGCGCGTTGTGCAGAGGAAAAGGCTATACCAGCACGGTGTGCACAGTATAAATATGGATAAGAGATATAGCATAGTGAATTCTCAATGAAAGAGCTGCAAAGACGCATGGGAATCTTTCTTGATGCCTGCTCACAATGTGAGGGAAAATCTGTTTAGTAGGCTTTGTGGGCGTGAATGTACATGCTTAGACGACAACAAAGGTAATTGTCGGCTCAGCAAACAACGGGACAAAGTGTGCGATTGCACCAATCGAATGCCAGTATCTTCACGCGCCACTCGGTACTACCATTCCACTAGACTCCTATGGTGTTTACCACGGTGTAAACATCGCTCCAAGCCCTGTGAGACAGGACCTCCAGGGGGAATCATGGCGTCGTCGCACCGCGTCAATCCGAGCGGGGAAGGTCACACGATCCTAATGTCTTGCCGCCTCACGCTGATATCGTGTTAGAGTCCAAAACGGGAACCAATAAGGTGCTTACCCGTCGGTCGTTGGTTGGCTAGGGTATAGTGAATGTGTTCCAGGACCACCTCACACCCTCAACATCAACATTACACGCCGCTCGCACGATCCTCCCTTATCTCCCAGCCTCTGGACGACATCTGCATAGGGTATGCTTATAAAATACAGCTCTACTGCTGCGCGGCCCTGAGCTTAGAGCGCTAAAACACAGATCTTCAGTCAATTCTTGTATGTAGCCTCGTGGCGCGAAGCGTGCTGTGGCTGTCTCGACCTTAACTATCCGCTGCATCTCCGATGTTTCCAACAGTACCAACGTTTGATTATATTCAACAGGGCCCTGTATTAGTCAAATAAACAATTTCCCAAGAGTGTCCTTGATTTTGCGCCGCCTGAAGCCATAAACATGCGTGGCAAACCCTGCCGGTCAAGCCACTCAGTATTGTAGCACCTACATGCTGAGTTTCTCAAATTGGACGTTTTCAAACCCTAGCCCGAATCTCCTTACCGACACAGTAACGCACTGGCTCCATGTGGTGGCTCGCTTGGGGCCTCCAAACGTTGGCGCTAATTGAGACGTCATGGTGTACCAGGACTATAAGGCTGCAGCAACAAGCTGCGTGCAGAAAATGGCCGGGCTCAGATCAGCCTGCATATAAGTCTCTGCATGTTGCCCAGATTCTCAAGGTCTTTATACCTCCTCACGCGTCACTCGCTGTCGTGTGTTTATCACTCACACAATGTTGTCATTCATCGTAGTATGGCTATCTATCGCAGCAGCTACACTCGGAGAGACCTCCTACTTCACTCTTGAGTTTACTTGGGCGAAAGGATCTCCAGATGGGTATACACGGGATATGATATTGATCAATGGCGCCTACCCCGGACCTCTTTTGAAAATACAAGAAGGTGACTGGGTCGAAGTTGAAGTCAGGAACTATTTACCCTTTAGCACTTCTATACACTATCATGGTAAATTCATCTTGTTCTATTACGTCTTAACAGAGCTCACGCATGTCTAGGCATTCACCAAACAAGTACGCCTTGGGCTGACGGCGTGCCTGGGCTAACACAAAGACCTATTCAACCAGGTGCCACTTTTCGATACAAGTGGCATGCTGCCCAATATGGTAGCTACTTTTACCATGCACATAGTCGTGGGCAAATTGACGATGGCGCATACGGCCCTATTATCATTAAACCCAAACCCGGCACCCTAAAGCCTTTCGACCAGATTCCCGCAGCTGATGTTCAAGAACTTGAGGAGGCCGAAGCCGCTGTCCAACCTCTTATGGTGACCGATTGGCGCCACAGAACTTCAGAAGCGACACACAGAGACCAGCGTGCTTCTGGTATTCAGAGTGCTGTTTGTATGGATTCTCTCCTTATCAACGGGAAGGGCAAAGTCGAATGTCATGCCCGCGAAGAAATCGATTCATTTATTGGGCCAGGCATTGCACCCATACTGGAAGCAAACGGTCTGCGACGGACCGACAAAGGGTACGCAGCTGTAGGCGTATTTTTATCTAAACTAACAAGTCTAGGTGTCTTCCACCGGAGTTTTTTCAACTATCACCAGGGACTAGCACACCAACTAATATCACGGTTCTTCCTAAAGAGGTTTTTGAAATTTGTACGCCAACTCTAGGCTCCCGCGAGGTTATTGACGCTCCGCGAGATAAAAACTGGCTTGCTTTGGATATCATATCAACTGCTGGTATTGACACATTCGCTTTTAGTATTGATGATCATCCAATGTGGGTGTATGCTGTTGACTCCCACTACATCGAGCCCGTCAAAGCCGATGTTCTTTCAGTCGCTAACGGTGACCGGTATTCGGTTTTCATTCAACTTGATAAAAAGGTTGGCAACTATGGTATTCGCCTGGCCTCACTGGCCGCTACTCAAATCATCAAAGCTAATGCTGTACTTTCGTACGGTCGAGAGCATGGTTCCGATATCATCTCTGCTCCAAGCATCAATCTCGGTGGTGCGCCAGTCTCTGATAACGTTGTCATCTTCCGTCAGGCCACGATGAAGTCATTCCCTCCTCAATTCCCTCAACCCGCTCCAGAAGTTGCTCAGACATTTTTTATGCATATGGGCAGCATTGGAAATACCAATACCTGGGCGCTCAACTCGACCGCTCTTTATCACACTGAGCTTGACGATCAAGACCCACCTACGTTATACCAGCTACCAGACATCAGCAATCCTGAGGGAAACACCACGATCGCTACTTACAACGACACTTGGGTTGACTTGGTCTTCCTCAATGTTCAAGCTCAGTCACCCCCTCATCCTATTCACAAACACTCAAACAGAGCATTTATTATTGGTGCCGGCGAAGGGCCCTTCTACTGGAGAAATGTCGCAGAAGCCGCAACCGCGGTTCCAACAAATTTTAACCTCGTCGACCCGCCGTTCCGGGATGGCTTTGTCGTACCAGGAACCACAAACCAACCGAAATGGCTGGCTGTGCGGTATCATGTGGTCAACCCCGGTGCGTTCATGCTTCATTGTCATATCCAGAGTCACTTAATTGGTGGCATGGCAATGATACTACTCGATGGTGTAGACGCGTGGCCTGAGATACCAGCACATTTCAAAAACTAGGGTCGTTGCTAGGCACTAAGGATGTGCGCTAAAGTAGATATCGTGGCTAGTATATAGTATACCATCAAATGTGTTGTCCTCGTTTGGGTCGGCCCCTCTTCCGCTCTATTGCCAAATTTCTCAGTCGATGTTCTTGTAACTTTATTGCACCACCCAAGCCACCCAATTCTATTTATTTCACATTTCTCCAGTGAATCGAGATTGGTTGTGCTGCAGAACTGTGTTGTCTCTATAGTAACGAACCGCAACTAATCCAAAGATCGTGTTTCTTATCGCAATCTAGGAGTCGCCCTATCTATCCTCTTTTCCGGAAGGCTTGATTAAGCTTCCTATTTAATGAAGTAACCACAACAAAACAAAGAAATTATAGCGAAATGGGCTGCCCTGGAGCGTTCATAATTCATGACCTATCTGAATTCTGCTCAGCACCTTGCGAACCTACCACAACAGACGCAACTGAAACATCACGATAGCCGGTGGTGGCTTGCCGATCAGTTCGGTTTTTATCGGATATATGTGAGCCGGCGGGAGCTAGGCCTCGGTTCTACCTAGGCACTCGGATGATACCGGCAAGCGACATCTCCATTAACACCAGCGGTCAATATTTATCGTCATAATTGATAGATGACGCCGCATACGTTGGACTAAGTTCTATCCCCACAGATTTCGGCAACGCCCAGCCGTGCCTTGAGTTTCTATTGCTTTCATCGGTATATAGCAGAGAATTATAGCTGACGTGAGGATGCCCACGCCGCCATTCTCTCAAGACCGTCGAGTCTGGTTGAATGAAATCACCAGCCTTTTTGCGAAGAAGAGCAGGGGAAAAAAGGGCCCAAGGAGTTTAAATCTGGACGTTTCAGAAGCGAAACAATCTGTGACCACGGTTAGCACGTGTAGCTCCAGAGACGATGCCTCCACAAAGAATCGAGCGGTGGTTGACTAACCGGGATGGACTCGACGGGCTAAGGCTGGAAGAAACGGAATGTCCGACTCCAGCCGAGGATGAGGTTTTGGTTGAAATTTACTCCGTAAGTTTGAATTATAGAGACATTGAAGGTGCGTTCTGAAATGTTTCCATGAGCAATGAAAAACTCTGGAAGATGTGACGCTGATCGAGTCATTAGCACATTTGTCTCTACTCACTTAAGCGGTCAAATCAAGGAGCAAGATATTGTCAATGGCCTTGGAGGACCTGCACCCGGCGTGTTAGTCCAGTATCGAGTCTTTCCAACCTATGGAGTTGTAAAGGTACCAGACTACATGACAGATGACGAGGCTGCATGTCTGCCCATCGCAGCCATGACAGCATGGATGAGCTTGAACTATACGCGACCAAAAGGCAAAACAGTAGGTTCAGGCGAAACAATCGTATGCTAAGGTACTGGAGGCGTCAGCATCTCCGCCCTGCAAATTGCATCCGCTGCTGGCGCCACCGTAATTGTAACATCACCTTCCGACTCCAAGCTCGAATGTGCAACTCAACTAGGGGCTAAATCAACTATTAATTACGGAACGACCCCAGACTGGGATGCCGCAGTTCTCGGAACCACATCCTCACGCGGCGCAGACATCGTCGTCGAAGATGGAGGCGCGCAGACGCTTCGAAAATCATTCGAGTGTGTGCGCTTTGGCGGATTCATTGCCTGTATTAGCTACCTATCGGGCAAGCAAGACCAGGCCGAAGATAGAGCAAATACGAACCTCCTGTGTTTGAAGCGGAATGTCACACTTAAGGGCGTCCTCAATGGCCCGAGGGACGAACTTGAGAGGATGTTGAAGTTTTATCATGAAAAGCAGATTCGCCCTGTTGCTGATAAAGTATTTGGGTTTGGGGAGGCTAGCGCGGCACTGAAGTACTTGCTAGGTGGGCATCATTTTGAAAAGATTTTATAAAAGTCAAGGAGTAGGGCGTAGCTGAGTTTTGTAGACGGTAGATAATGCAAAATAGTCAAATTTACAATGCCAGTCAATGGAAATATTGCTAATTCATTGAGATTCCCAGCTTAGGGGCCCATTGTTTCGACATGCCATCCCGCTCTCTACGAACTGGAAAGGTGTGGAGGTGACCGTCCTCTCATCAACACCTAGCGTATAAAATGTTGAAAACATTATAGCACCACGCAAAAAAAGTTTAGATTCCTCCTACCCTATATACATCTATCTAGCAAGGAGATTGTATCTGAGTGAAGTGTCTTTTGGCTGCTGCATCTTACGCGACTAATTTTCCACTTTTTCAGTTGACTGAACGTCCTGGACACAAAAAGCAATCTCTTCAGAAATCGTAGCTTGTTCCACACTGTGTCAATCTGGCGCCATCTTCTACACTGATCGATATTAACCTACGCGGGAAATTTGGCAAGTACTAGGGCACACGTCTATTCTTCAAACGCAGCTTTATCGCCGCGAATAGTCATACTAAATGGGCCCAACGTTTAAAATAAGCCTGGATTTGCACTTTTTTTGAGAGAGAGAATTGTGATTGAAAGTTCGTCCAATTGAAAGATATGGAAATCAGCTAGGTCCGCATTTGTATTTTGAGGTAATTTTATAAGTATTAAACGTTGTGTCGCCATAGAAGTGATCAACAATCTCATTAAATGATTCTAAGCTTCCCAAATCAATATTCGGACCCCGTCAAGTTCCTCTATAAGTTATGTATACTCATTATTCGAATCCCTCAAGCCCTTAGGGCTAGTTGTTAGGTTTCTATAAAGCAGTTGTGAAAGGCAAATTATTGGGTTCTACGGATTGATTAAAGCTAGGTCAATATACCAGAAAGTTGAGGGGCAGATTCAATAATACCCGATAGTAGGCAAGGGAGTGTTTACAGGGCCAGGCATGTATGCGAGAAGAGTGAAAGGGGAATGGATAAGAAGACATGGCAGGCACTTCGAGACCAAAACAATAGCGCCTGGTTGATTCTACCTGAATTAGAGTGCTATTCGACTTCCTACAAACGACCTTCTCCGTTAGTATGTCGGTACCAAAGATTGACAGCTAACGCGTCCTCTAGTCTTACAGAAGCGTGTCACGGCACAGTATATCCTCCTATGTCGACTGAAACGTTCGCTCAAGCCAGTAATATACGTTCAAATCTCTACTTTAGTCCCAATATAGGGGACCACGTTGATCCTGCCGCTATACCTTCCAAGTCTTAAAGTGTTGAAGCTCGCGTCATCACTGCTTTGTTATGTTGGGCTGGAAACGGAGCTGATGACAGAAAATCCGACAGTCTGGAGCACGGGCCACCGGTGGTGCAGAACACGCCAGTTCATGGCTGAACTAAGAAAGCCGGTCGTAGAGCTGTGTTGTGTTTATCTAAGCATCGCAACTCGAAAGTAAAAGAATGCATCCTAACGACGGATCAGGGTTAGTTCAAAAGACTAACCCCGCTTTGGATAGCGTTGCACACCAACAGATTTAGCGAGGGTCGTGACACACCAGTGTGGAGAACCTTTTTTTCACAATATATTTTATAAAATTCTCAATTTCTCCATCAATCAATCATCCGGTATGGTGTATCGGTTAGCATCCGTCGCTTTCATCGACTCCCAAGTTATGAAATGCGTCCGACGAGAGCCGGGTTCGACTCCCGGTACCGGAATTTTGTTTTTTTTTAATCATTTATTTTGGTGAATATTCTCCGTTCCCATGAGTTCCCACGCATTCCTCCGGGGTTTTGGCAATACGGAAAACACCTGGAGATAGTTCCGTCGTGTTTACGAGTCCATTGACATTACGTTTTTGATTTTGTAACGCTGAGAAGTATGCGACCAAATGCCCTGGCCGAAAAAACTGTGCAGCAAAGCGCAGGATTAGGATGTACTCTCATCACAATTTCCTATAGTTTCCTACAGTTTTTGGTTGATCGATAGGCTCTCTTTGATGAACTGGACGTAGCGCACCCCAAAACGGCGCTGTACCACCATCACCATCCATTATCGTCAGCCCAGTCCTGGAATTCTTCTCTTTTGCCAAAATATACGAAAGTAGATCATTTTTTGCTCACACAGCGTTTACTGAAGCTAGCTGAGAAGATTTCCAAGCCGACATGCATATTTTATACCAGTACAATCTCTTGTAGCTCCGCTTGTGCAAAAAGCCATGAGGATCTAAAAGTCGCTTGTTCAAGACCAGGGGCTCTCTGTTGCGGACGACACGATGTGAACCCCTTCTCGTCACGACCTCGTGTATGTAGCCAAACTCAGAGCCAACACTCATTTCTTTGAACTCACAATCTAGCTCAAAGTAGCCAACGCGCTTGTGGCATGCCGAACCTGCTTATAGATACGACAAACTTTCAGTTCGGGTCAAGGCTAAGCCACGCACCGTCCATGCTGCCTGCGAATCTGCCGTATCCAAAGGTATGACCTATATTTTCAAGCAGACCACTTCTTCTAGTATCTCCCCATCACAAACCACCAGCTCGTTCTCTAGATCTCGAGTCGGAAAGCGCGTGCCATAATGGACTCCACTATTGCCGCAATCGGCGAGAATAAGTCACTTGCATTTGAGCAAGTTTTCATTTCTTCATCTTCGTGCCGGATCGGGCTACGTGCAACACAGTACCGTTTTTATGACTCTAATGTCGATTCTAATAAGCGGGCATCGCTTAGACGACCCCGTAAGGTGATTGAAGACCCTTCCAAACAGCTATCATGTAGCCACGTCGCTATAGAAAGGTTGCTATCCATGATGTTGATGGAGAGGACTTCGACGCCTGTTTTACTTTTTTCGAGCTTTCAGACTTATACCCCTTAAATACATAGGCTAGACACCATAGGTACCCAGGTATGGTTCTTTGGAAGCTTGCTGAGCTTGCTGGTGGCGGTTCCCGAAGCGGGCACGTAGCGCTGTGTGCCTGCCCCTTTGGAATGATCGCCCGCCACCTAGCAATGCCATCGCCATCCATCATGAATAGCCTATGGTAGCGGCTGCTCTTCAGTCATGACATATTCTTCGTCGGGTGAAACCGCAAACACGCTATTCGAATTCGCAGACGCAAAAAATCATACACCATTGCGACAGCCTAGTGCGGAAGATTACCGGAAACGTCCAGACAAAAGAGCATTTTGAATTAAAGGAATCATACAACCCAATTAATGTAAATTACAGCACAATTCTCCCATGCGCTCTTATTCTTGGAATCTACTCTTCCATTTGAATATGACGACCACATTACAGATTTTCGCCTATGTCGCAACGTGAGCATCCTTTCTTGTTGGGATTGCTTCCTGTTTTCTAAGAATCTATCACTGCAGTCGCATCACGAACAAATGGGCCTGACAATTATATAGGGGTTACGGTGCGTGTGGTTCCTATCAGAGCGTCAGCATTATGGCGGATCGATTTGCTTCGCGGCTGCGGAGGGTGTGTTATCAAAGCGACGCACACACATATTCACGCCGTAGCTGACTTGGCCGTAGGCTGTTACCAAACAAATGCAACTCCATGGATGAAAGTGGCCATCTTTTCAGAGTATGCCTAGCTTTGCCGATTAGCACTTGCGGTAAGACTAACATACCACGGCATCTCTACGTCCTGTCGGTGTATTACAACTTTATGCATTTCCTCATCAAAAGCACCTTCCTAACATTCCACTTAAGGCTTTCGCCCAATCGAGCCCTTTGATTGTGGACCGGAGCCGGCTATGGACTAAATACTAGAACACTCATCGTCAGTCCCCTCATTTTTGTATTCTAGTGTGTACCAAATCTGGAGCCTTCTCAATGAAGGACCAGTTAAATTCACAGTGTATGAATCGGGGTTTCGTCATGCTCAACCCTCCTAGCATGATGAGCGTATTATTCATTAAGCATTGTTATTGATTGACGAAATAGCACGTTGTTCTCGATATATATGTCCTAGTTCTACCTATACTCACGCTCGCAAAACTTCAAGTGCCACTCCGTCACTGACTCTCTGTAATTTCCGTATTCGTATTCGGTGATATAGCAGTAGTGATGGGGCTTGTCCGGTTCCATTCTCTTCTCGCACTCAGACGTATCTCGGACACATCAAGCGCGCTCGGAAAAACCATGGTTGTATGCGCCCTCAAGGTCAATCTCGCAGCGATTACCCTCGATCTGCCGATCATGAGATCCATCTGGATAAAGAAATCCAACGACCGCAAGAGTCTCGCTTCCTCTAGCCAGTACGGGAGCAGTAAACGCCAGTCCGGAAGTGCTATCAGCGGGCGACCGCGACATACACATGATATGAGCCAGACGTCAAATCTGTTGCGAGAGCCACCGCTCTCCCAGAGCCAGGAGGAGGTTTGGACTACAATCACCGCCCGCAACTCGGTGGCAAGCGTTGGTCAACACAGCCACCAGGCCAGATCTACGGAACATGAGAATGTTGATATGGTAGCTTGACCACGAAGTATAAATTAGGCTAGGTATTGGCCGCACATTTTGGGCGAAAACGTTTTTAGAATTCGGGCGGCATTAAGTTGATACGGAGCTTTATAAGCAATAATCCTGTAATGATTTATTATTATTTCAAGTGTTTAAGAGTAATAGACGGCGCTAAATTTATATCATGAGACATGTACTTGATATTTTCCAAAGAGAGTAAAATTATACCTTTATCTTTAGGGTACTCTCAGAGCTAGGATTGGAATAAGTAGAAGTTTTGGTGTTCTGTTGCCCAAATTCTAAAACGTTGTCGCCCAAATGCGTGGCCTTGAGTTATTGCCAGTAACTCGGGCAGCATCTCAACTTGATGATTAGTATATCTTCAAACAGGGCCAAGTACTTTTGAAGTATTGTATTCGACAAAGCAGGTCCAATCTAGCAACTGGTTTCACGAAAGAAATACTCCAATGGAAAGAGTCACGTGACTGTCATGAGTTGGTTTCAAATTGCGAGATAACTTTGTTCCCGAGACAGTCTCGTCCAAATCCTGGTACGGCATCCGAATCAGACCTGGTCATGCCCGAAGCCGCAAATCTTAGGTGGGAACTCAATACCTTGAATAATGCAACCCCTCGTGTACGGAAAGACGTAAGAGTCATCGGGCAGATAGTCCGCCCGATCTTACATGTGCCGTTCCTTCCAGATGGAGGCTGCCACCACGTGATCATGATCATGACGTGGGGCTAGCGCACATGCAGCGAAACACGACATCTGCCAACTCACCACCACCCACAATGTCAAACACCGAATTTGCCAACTGGTGTCCGAAATTATTGACTATTTACTGAGCTTTCTCATTGGGTGGGTGGACAAGAGGCTTGGGATGGGTTGTCACACGTTCGGCAAACGACGTCAACATCAGCCCACCTACCGCCAGCCGACTTTAGAACTGATCGGCCTGCATGCTACAGGGGCAGAATGCATATCTGCATGTCCCGATGCGGTGACGCTGTCGGCCAGTTGCTTTGCATTCGATCGATCCGAGCAACTTCGCATGTGCCACATTCATTCTTGCTAGGGAAATTGCCATCCTCAGACCCTGAGTTTATTTCAACTTCACCCTTTTTTCCCTAATTTTCCCGTCACTCCCTCTATTCTCTTTTTCTTTTATCTCCATCCCACCGGTGCACCGACAATGCGGTCAATAGAAGAAGATTCGGTTCAGCCGCTGACATCACCGAGTCCTTCAAGGGTCTCGGCTCGTCATTTTGCAGCGCTGCGCCTATGACAAGCGACCTGGCTCAATTCCCCGTGATGGCAACGGTATTCCGGACGTCCATCCAGCACTGCCCGGCCCGAGCCAAGCACCCCCACAGGTTGTGCGTTCTTATAACACACTGCTCCCCAGGGACTTGCGCACCCTTTCCCCAACCCTCACATAGCTAACATATGGTTCTCATTGATTTATCCACTACCTAAGCGTCTGGCTCACCCCACCAACCCACTGGCATCTTCTACTGCTCTGGCTTCAACGACTGAAGCTCGCCCGCCCTTTCGACCCACTATACCTCCCGCGTATATGTGCACCAGTCGTCTACGGCTTCCAGCTCGTCTACCACGCCGTGTCGCTAGACCCCTGTGGCTTCGGGTACGACTCTCTTTTGCCTTTGTATAGATGTCATCAAGTCTAATGCTGTGTGTTTAGCCACCCTCAAAGGCGCCATGAGTGACCGTGCGGAATGTTCTACTCCAGTAGGCCTATTTCGCAACGACGATCCTCTCTCGCAGGCGCTTCGAGATGGAACCGCTGACGGAATCGATGACATTGCTCGCCTCAACCGAGCGGTGCCTCCTGTACATACTACTTTGTCATCATTGGGAACATTGGGCACGGCGGTATTCTCCTCCCATGAGGAGTCTACTGTCACCAAGCCCACCTCTACTAGCACGAGCCAGCCCAATATCGCACCTCGCGACAAGGGAAAGGGCAAGTGTAAAGTTGATTACACCTCATCGCTCTCTGGTACCAACGGTTCCGCATCCGAAGCCGAATTCGAGCTCAGAGCTCTTCGTCGAAATAACCTGTTCGCTATGGGCGACTGGGCGGACAATGAGCTCGAACCATCACAGCCTTTAAAGGGCACTGTGAGAGCGAGGGAACGACAGCATCCTCGCCGAAAGGCAAAATGCAAAAAACCCGCTATCGCCGAACAGAAGTGCTTTCGTAGTTCATGTGTAGAACCCATCAGACGACCAACAGTCACTGATGATTCCCTGGTCAGCTTCACTCACAGTGGCAACAATGCAGGTAAGAACAATAAGTCACCACAAAGTAACCCCGTATGGATTTAACACGTACTCAAACTGCGACAGGCGAGCGGTACCTCCGTCAACGCGCGTTGGGCCATGACGACGCGGTTCAACTGGCCGAGGAGGGGCAGGCTCATCCCGTGACTTATCCTGGTTTAAGGCGCAAGCGTTTATCAAGCACGCGTATCTATGTGCTCGCTGGAGTGATTGTTTTGATGGTGTTGATTCTAGCGCTCGCAATGTATACGGCCCACTTTACAGGCAGGGCGCGCATGCCGTGCACCAAAGGCATCGTCTTTGCAGCCACGGCTTCGTTGGCGTTCCTCAAAATTCTTGCCCTACTCATCGCAAGGCGCACTTTGTCCGAGGCACTGCTTGCTGGATTGCTTTGGTTTGTGTTTGGTTTCGCACTTCTGGCCGAGCTTGACGATTTCATGTAATGGACTCCTTTCTCTGGGGCGCTCTCCACCCCACGCCCGCAAATATCATGATAATACATACCACTATTGGCCTCGTATGACTGGCGGGCAAAAAGCCCGTCCTAGCTGAGTTGCAGAACTTGGGGTCAGGTTCAGACCCAAGTTCGCCACCCTCGCACTGCACAGACGCAGACGCTGTTGGTGGTCTGTCAGTGGTGGTTTGAGCGAGCTAGGGCGTTTCTGGAAAGCGCTCACTCGCGGGTCGACACGACGCCGCCATGGTAAACGGGGTGCAAGACGTTGTGGAGCAGATCGCTTGCTTTGCCCATTCCAAGATGCGCACAGATCCGGCATGCGTGGTCCGGATGCTGTGCGCTGGGCGAACGCGCTTCTAGAAGCATTGGGTTCGGCTGACAAGCACCCAGTCGCTACCAAGAACGTGCGTCTGCCTGGTTTCACGGGCGGCTAGGTCGATCCACGGCGCGCTGCTGGGCGGACAAGGGAAACAGGTAATGGAGAAGCGTGTGCTGCGGCATGCGTCCGTCTGCAAGGGATTCAGAGGGGCAGATCGTTACCCCACCGCCGCCGTGCAGGGCCGGGTACCTAGGCGAGCAGGGCTTCAACAGCAACACACGGCGACGGCGGCGCAGTTGGGCCAGCCGACGGCGAGCATTATATTATGCAACCCGATTGCAGACCGTTGCCATCAGGGCTATCGGCCGCCAAGGCACGCGTCGCTGCTAGCCGGCGCGTGTCCAACCAGGCATATGCTGCGTTGCGCACTGCGCAGACGAGCAAAACAGCATGCGCATCGAGGACCAAATCCCGCTGGGCGGCCTTGGTCGAAGCACAACTCATACAGACACACACAGACACACAGACTGCGCCAGCGACCGCACGGCCTCGGCCACCTCAGTCACGCGCTGGGCCAGCATACGGCAACCCTACCGAGAACAGGCAACCGGTCTGTGCGCGCCTCTTTCTTCTCAACACTTTTCTATACGTCCTGATCCTCTGCACGGCGGAAGTGACTACAGAGGGAGACGGGACATGAGCTTGAATACTGGTCAAGCTTGTGGTTCGCTGGGCGAAACACATGACCGGCTGCCTCGTACTGCCCCGGTGCGCGCCCGCCGTTTTCCAAGCGCCGGGGATTTTTTTCTTCGTCTGCCGTGCCCTCACAGGTAGCCAGAGCGAGCCCCGTCTGCTCCCCGCAAACAGGCCCTGCACCTTGCTTTTCCTGCTGTCCCCATTGTCCACCCAGGTAGGCATGCTCCACACGAGTAGCAGGAAGGTCATTGCTTAGCCTCATGCCCAGGCGCCGTGGCCAGCTGCGCTCACAGCCATGCAAGTGCGCTTGCGTTGACATGTGGCTGCATTTACGGTCAATCCTTAATCCCTGTGGCTGTCGTCGGTGGCTTATCCAATACGAAGTCGCCCTACGAGGCGCACCCGTCGTCACGGCCATGCACTGCAGACCGTGAAAGCTGACTACAAGACCCACTTCTACAGCGCACCAGTCACGTACGGCTGCAGGTATGCAAAACTTGGTACACGTTGGCGAAGACCAGTGTTTCGTCGGAAGGTTGTATTTGCTTGCATACGGTGCTTACCGTGGATAGTCCCGCAACGCGAGTTTAACCCATTCTGATTGGCTTCTGCCCTCCTGTAGGTACGTACCGGGAGCTAGGTTGTTGGTATGAGACGGGGCAGCGGGGGGGGGGTATCGGCCCTCACGGTACCTGCGATCCACTCGTTCCCCCACTTGAATGCATTCGGAGGGGCCTGCAACGACTTCTGGTCAATGCACACGGGCATGTAATGGGCATACCGCAACTGATCCGTACAGCGCTCAGACGCTGCACACCCCAGTCCTTGACTACGCTTGACAGTCCACGTCGTCATAATGCCAGCCGTTACCCAATACTTCTATTTGTAGTCGGGCCCCTTGAGTTGAAGACGCAATGCATGCCTGAAGAAATGCCCGGCACGTGCCTTGAATTTGAGGCTCTGTAAATCCCCTCGCAGGAAATTCTCTGCTATTAAAGGCATAAATACGCATGTGCATCATGTCCCGGCTGCAAGATTGCACCTCTGTTTCCTCCACTGCTCTACCGCTTCATACACATTCGGCCCGTCACCTTGGTTGTCAGATATTCGCCTTGAACATCCCCACTCTCCAAGAGTACATGGCCATTCGAAGGAATGTTGACGACAGCCCTGGATTAAAAAACTATATAACTGCATACCCGTCACAGCCTTTCGTCCTGCTCAGCACTTGTTATCACCTCCAGCTGTTTCCACGTACTTGAACACACGAAGCTATCCACGCCCAACGCACAGATATCCACGCCCAACGCCACAAGCCACAATCGACCAACTCAACTAATAGGCCAGTCAATCATGATGGCCATGTCCAACATGCCTGGTGCCAGCGGTCCTACCGCTAGCCACAAACTCAGCGCAGACTTTTTTCGTAAGTCGGCTCTAACCTTCCCCGCGCCCAGCCCTACCGTTCTGCGAACATTCGTACCCCCACACCCTTCCTCATCACTGACTCGCGCGTCTGCCCCAGTCCGCGGCCCGCAACGCAGATCATTAAGTCGCATCGGCATCCCAGATGCGCACGGCGATGCGCTGGCCAACCATCTTCGCTGGCTCCGCCACGTCCAATACATGCGCGGAGCTGTTGAACCTGGCTCCTCGGTCTGCTATCTCAGACTCGAACAAGACAAGCATGAGCAAGCCCTGCCGCCGCCGGCTACGTGCATGACGCCCGTCGATGCGGCGCCCGTCGATGCGGCGGCGCCCTTCCCCGTGGCGCTAGCACACGACTTGCTGTTCATTGGCGCAACGTTCGACCAAGGAAGCGACATGGGGCCGTATCCAAGCGAGTTGGACCTTTGCGGCTGAACGGTGCGGAGGGCCCGCGAATCGGACACGGGAACGGCGTAATTGGGCATGGGTATTCAGGACAGCGCACAAACGGCGTGGTGTTCGTGGGGGGGGGGGGGGGCACACACAGTTGGGGCTGTGCCCTTTATTCTTTCTTTCCGGGATATATCAGGATGGTGTTTAGGAGTAAGATGGGTGGGGGTGCCTTCAGTGGACGAATCAGGTGACAGCGGGGGCCTGCACCGACAATGTGATTTTGTTTCTCTGAAGTATGCATGTGCTGCTGTTGTTGCTCCCTTTTGGGTTTGTGCTACTCAAAGTGAACGGTGATGGCTGCCTCCGTTACGCGGGACCGTTGGCCAATAGGAGCGAGGATTCTTGCTGCGGAAGAGTCTTCCGGAGGTAGAACTCTGCGCTGTCATTCGTTGCCCTTTTAGTGCCAGGGCCACGGTGGCTTTTGGCTTTCCGCCCTTTTTGTCTATTGCAGTATGCCATATTCAAATTTTGCCAGGTGTCAGAGTCTGCGCCAACAACTCGACACTTGCCCTTTTCTTTTGTCGTTGGTTGCAATATTGTGTTGGCTTATGCCAGCAGTAGAGGTAGGCTTGGTGGTGCATACGCTCTTGGTGAATAGGAATGGCAGAAAATTTACTCTCCCAACATCAATGCTCAACGTATACAACAGACAGCATTCTACATGACTATCTAAGTTGCAGTATTTCTTTACTCCTACTATACTTATGACTCCCAAGAAGAAAGCTTCCAGAGAGTTTACACAGCCGCTGCTGCTGCGTCTGAAGTCATCTGTTTCCCAGTTATCACAATGACCGCGAGCCCGGATCTTCTCCAGACAAAATTCTATTTGCAACTATTTCCCATGTGTGCCATCTCGGCGCCTTTCGCCCCACGCTGCAGGGGCTATGGGGCGGACACATGGCACTGTAGCACAAGACTTCGTGCAACTCTTATCCTTGCGCATCCGGAACGCCCAAACGCGCCTTTTTTAGATCCAATAACACTACGTAATCCATTGCATCCCATTGGCTCTAGATAGTGCAGTTATTACTGGGCATGGCTTTGAAATGTCCCTGCTCCCTGCTCAACCTTAGGGTTTAGAGGGGGGGGGGGCGGAGCGAATACAACATCAATGTGAGAATCACTACGGGATGAGCATGCATCATCATCCTAGAGGGAAGAAAAACGGGTCGTTTCCGGCGGTGTGTTACCCGTGCATTAGTGAAGTTACATGAACCAAAGACGGGAATCATTTTTAGAAATGGCAAAAGGCTAGGCCGTAGTATTTTGAGCTGGCCTCAGCCTCCATGCGACAAGGGGGGCGGGGGAGAGGCGGCGGAGGGGAATATAATATGCAAAACAAACGCCAAGCTTCGTATGCAGTAGTACAGTGGTTGATGGGTCGCAATGAAACATGCCATGCGATGCCCGGAATAGCGCCTTCTACCCACTTCCCCACCGCCTTTGCGCTCACTCGGGCCAAAATCTTTTGGCAAATGGATCCGCGCCTGTATCCCTCCTCCTCCCCGTTCCAATCAATGCCCCGCATCTGCGAATCGTTTGGCACACGGGAGGAAAGGTGCTGGGTAGGTAGCTGTCGCGATTGACCCGGGGGGGGGGGGGGGGGGGAAAGGAGAAAAAAATGGTTTACCATGATTGCGAGCGCAGTCTAGATAGAAACAAGAAGCAAGTATCGGGTGCCCTGAACCATAACAGGGGCTTGCCGGAAAGGAAAAGCCAAGGGGGTGTTTTTTTTTTCTTTTTTCTCCCCTAGGACGCTCGTTACAGCTTGGGCCAGAAAAGCGAGCGCGGTATTGAATCGAAAGATGCATGCTTGCGAAATCATATTGTCCTCAATAGGCCTGTGGTCTAGGCTCACACATTCGAGAAGTGATGTTACAAGCGCTACACCGAGTCCCCACTAATCAGTGTGGAATGAATGGACAGCAGGTGCTCTCCGGCATTTACTGCTTCTGGTCTTCTTAGCTGGGGCGAAGGGGGTTGTTCTAGTCTGTTTTTATGATTCACTTTGGCGGTTCATACCCTGTCGGACTTTGTGTCTATTATTGTCGAATAGTTGGGATGGCTATGCTTATGTGGGAAAGAGTACCGAGGGTGATTTGCGGGGGTCATCTTATCCGGGTAATATTGCACTTGTATGACATGAGCTGCTGGAAGCGGGCGGGGTATACACAATTAACCTTGTTGTGCATATTACTTTGGTGTAATATAAGTATACAGGTTAGGTTTGGTCCTAATAGTCTATACTAGTGTTAGACGACAGCTCTACGAAGGAGCTCGTACTTGATGAGTTGTAGCCCCGCCAAAGCTGTGTTGCACAGGAACTTGTAATGTTATAGGAGCGGGTCATCCGACCGTGTGCATGCCTAAAGTAGTTAGAGGTAATTACCTATAAATAAATCTTCGACCTACTCTGGGTTCCTTGTCTTGGTGCTTGAGAATACCTTCTCTCCTTTAGATTTTTCTTATACTCCAAGGTACTCATTAGAGCGTAGTACTTGTTAGGGGAATAGAATACTTATCCTACCAAGGGAATATTTGCCACGTGTAGAAATCCAGGTTGGAAAAAATACTTCCAGCTACCCTCTGGCCCTCTTTGTGTAAAACACACGTCCGAATACCTCGCTCCATGTTATAACTATAACCTGAATCAATACAAAAGTTAACACATATACCTGGATATACAAAGAAGCCTGTTAAAAAGTTTTTGGAGTAAAGCTAGCGTTGAGTACTTGCAAGTTAAATGCGTCATCGCTGGGACTGCAACTGAATGGATACGAGCTCCTTCGTACTCCACTACGCCAAAAATCACGTAGAAAAAAAAAAAGTGCGAAGAATAATAAATGACGTTGATGATCCTCAGTAGAACAGTAGACATATGCTGCAGTTCTTCTGCAGCCCTTGCAGCCAGGATCTGAGCTGCATAGATGACTAAAAACTAGCACGAAATCATGTTAACTTTGACGACATCAAAATCCAGCTAAACAAAGGCCATTGTATTCCTACACTTATATCTCAATTACTACTTGTGGCAACCAGCGTGCCCGCAGCTTAGATAATACCACGGCGATCTAACCTGCCCTTCTTCTAGGTATGCATATCATGCATACCACATCTAGCATCTTAGAAAACGGTGCCCTTGGTCTGCTTGCCCTCCTCTTGCTCCAACTTCCTAACATTGGTGTTCTTCCAGAGATAGATAGAAGCCAAACAAAAGGGCACCAGACAAACACCCGCGATAACCATCCTATGCTGGACATAGGCATACGCACCAACAATAGCGTCGCGCTCAGGTGTGCCATCGGCGAATTCCAACTGCGTAGCGATGCTGCCAAAGATAGCAGTGGCATTCGTCTTGCTGGCTTCGGGCAGGCGTTCGTAAAGCTGCTGCGGTAGCATGTTGTTCCACATGGCGCCGGCAATGGCAAAGCCGATGGAGGACCCGAAGCTACCGAAGAGGCCCCAAAAGGCGTTGACGACGGCGAGTTCTTGGTGCGTTACTGGGGTCATGACGGCGAGCTGAGCGCATGTTGCGAAGATACCGGTGCCCAGGCCGACGATGACTTGGGTGAGTGCGAGGACGCCGGGAGCTGTGGATGGGACGCGGAAGGGGACGAGGAGGGCGGTGCCGAGGATGACGATGGGTACGCCGGTGTAGGCGGTCCATTTGAAGTTTCCGGACCAGCTGATGAACCAGGCAACGAATGGGCTGAAGAAAGACGAAGCTAGTGAGAAGGAATTGAGGATGTAGCCGGCATGGGCGATGCTTTGTCGGTGCACGACTAGGAGGTAGGATTGGAAGTAGGCGTTCCAAATGAAGATCGAGATAAACATGATGCCGTAGAGCAAGCATGAGCCAATTATGGTGCCCTCCTTGAGGTATTTCCACGGGAGGAATGGGACGGGCGTGAACTTGGCTTCCCAGATATAGAAGACGGGAAAGAGTAGGACACCGAGGACGATCATGGCGATGATGTATGGGGTGTTCCAGCCATTTGGAGCGTAACTGACCAAACTGAAGGGCAGCAAGAAGAGACAGAATGCAAACATGATCAGGAGTATCCCGATGACTATAAACCTTAGTAAGTTATCAAGAAATTCAATGATGGGACTTACTATCGAATTGCATGAAATGATATGCGATGGACTGCAAGACATTACGGTCTGACTTTCGCTCTTCAATTATACCAGCCTTCTTTGCCTTCTGATACATGAAAATCATAATGCCAGTTGCTGGCAGACTGCATCCAATAAAGATGAAGATGAAAGCACCGAATGCCCATCGCCAGTTGTTGTTGTCGATGAAGATTTGACCAATAGCGGGGCCGGCAAAGGTACTGGCGATGCGAGGAGTACTGTTGATGGTGAAGATGATCATGCGGTTCTTCAGCGTAGTAATGTCAGCGGCCATGATATCAGTGACGAAAAGCACGCCAAGATGGCCAGCCCAGTAAAGCACGTGTCCGGCAATGTATGTCTCCATGTTTTTGCAAGCTGCTTTTAGAGCCATGCCGACAAGCACGATGAGAAGCATCAAGAAGAAACCCTCAACGCGGCCAAAGACATCGATGAATTTTGCTGTGGCTAGAGGGATGCAGCCAGCGAACGCAGAAGACATGACGGCGCCAACGTTGAGCAGACCATGCTTGCCAAAAGATGATGTGATCCAAGGGTTGAGAGCATAGTCAATAGCGTTTTGCATAAAGGCAACGAACTCGATGAGGTACAGGCTGGTCGACGGTTAGTGATGACCGTGACAGGCAGCTGAGAAAGTAACCGTACAAGATGAACATGACAATCATGGTCTGCTTGCTCCATATCTCTGTGATGGCTCTCACGCGCTGCACGCCCGGCTGGAATTTCTCTTCGTCTGCTCTGTAGTCGCTAGCGCTGGCAGTGTCAAGGGGCTTTTGGTAAGGGTTGGCGCCCTTCTCAATACCAATGTCCTGGGACGCATCATGTCCCGGTCGCACACCATCTGCACCAAAAGCGGTGGTCGCCATGATGTAGTGATGCCTCTCAGGCCCGAAGAAACGCCGAGCAAGTCAGGCTCAGCAGGGTTGCAAGGTATGGTGCGGTAGAGGGCAGCTGGTGACGACGACAACAGGAGGTCGCGCACTTCTTAAGTCCTGCATTGCGCACGCTCCGATGACCGGACAGGGAAGGTGGAGAGAGTAACGGATTGAAAATTTTTACCCTCTTCCCCCCCCCGACGGCTTGGGATCGTCTGCTTATGTTGGAGACATGCCGTGTTCACAGGGGCGGTTGGGAACGCTAATGATTAGATCAAGGGTAGATAATCTTATCAGATGCAGTCTCGGCCTGCACACGTTATTGTGGCGTGCCTTTAGCCCGCTGCTAGTCGCTTGGCCGACGACGGCTAGTGGTAGACGGGGCCTCGGATTGTCCAAAGGAGCGTCGTCTCCGAAGGCTCTGAACACAGCTTCTGTGGGACTAACCGCACCGTACCGGCACAAGGCGTGATACTTTTTTGTTTCTGCATCGTGGACCTGGCCCCGAGCGCCAGGGCGAATCGGCACAGGTGCACATGCAAACGGTGGCTGAAAACAGGCTCGGAAACTCGGAGGGTCGAGAGTCTGATTGGCAGCAGGGCTGAAGAGAGTGGAGACGCGCATTTGCGTGGGTGGATGCTTTCTTGTCTTCGGGGATCATCGTCCCACCGGCTCTGCTGGGAAGCGAGAGCCCACGAGCCCCAGCGTCAGGCATTGTCAAACAGGGCACCGAGCGATGGGTCGGATGGTATGCGGAAAGTCGCTTTTTTGGCCGTCTGCGCGATTGATCTCCATAGAACAGCGTCATAGTAGATACGGTCAAGGTCGTCCAAGGCAGCGCATGTGAACCTAGTGGGGCTTGACGCTTTCGCCGGCGACATCAGTGGCTTGAGCCATACCCACTTAGCAGGGAAATCTTATCAGATGATCGCGCATGAAAGTTGGTGATGGCCCGGTAGTCGGCGATAGGTCCCCACGCTGCTCGCGAGCCCCATTATCCTAAGACTATTGTTATTTTCATGCACCCGGGTTTTGTATAACCGGGCGGTTGGACCCATTACCTAACGTGTTTGTCCATAAGTCATGGCTCCGCCGGACACGCAAACGGTCATCCTGAAGGCATCGTTTATCTCGTATACTCTTGGGAAACCTCTTGGGCGCCTCGAGTTGGTGCGATGATGATAGGAAGTAGAGACTGGCGTGGGCTCTGGATATCCTTGGCGATGATTTGGTTGGTCGCTGCGGTTCAGCTGTGAAAGTATCTTTTTCGCATTGGTCCACACTGATGTTTGACTGGTACAAAGATAATGAACATAAATGCTGATATGCCTTTGCCTTAGTTATTTATGACTGTTGTTTGCACGAGTTTGGAATACCTTGGGTGAAATCTGTCACCTATGTGGTCTTTTGTGCACTGTCGCTCCTGTCTCCTTTCGAATGTTCTTCTAATTTGGCATCGACGTCTGCGACTTCCCGACAACGGCTCTCTTTGGTTCGTCTACCACTTGACACTAAACCTTCTCACCTTACAGCACCGTGTTTCCTCTCTCATCCCTTTTCCAGCAAGTTATGATCACGGAAAAGCTTCCGACATTCCAGAACAACTAGGACAGCTTTATCAGCGCAATAGCCAAGCATTAGAGCGCGTTGACCTCTGACATGTAGGGGCCGCGTATGTTTTCCCGCCTTCCTTTTATACTAGCAGTTTTGCCTATTGTAGAGAACTGGGGGATCATGGAGAAGAAACTCACAGCGATGGCCACTTTATCGAAGCACCCTGGAAGACAAGATGGATACGGAGGCAAATGCACAGCCGAAGGATCTCAATCTCAACAAGGAAAACGGTGCTGGCGAGGATGCACGATAACAATGGCCTATAGATAGCTCTGTAAGGACAGCCATCCTCCCCTATTTGCACTTCACTGAGAGACACAGATATTCAACCAAATTTCAAGAACATTCAGATGCAAGAGCAGCAACATCTATTCCTACCAAGCATGCCCAAACCATCACTTCCCCATCCCCGCAGCCCAAACCAAATACCACGTCCTCGACGCCCCACTATCAACCCACGCCTCATCCCACACACCATCGTCGCCATCTCGAAAAAACGAATAACTAGCCTTTGCATCCACAAGCGCGAGCTGCGCATGGAACACGCCGCGCCACCCGCCATCTAGCCCGTTGGCATGCATCTGCTCCCATTCCGCCCGAGGGAGGACGCGAGGCCGCAGGTAGGGCGTCGCTGGAGAAATAGGGAGAAAGTGTGCGAGAGCGTTGGACTCGCTCGCCGCATTCGCGGCGCGCGCCAGCACGGCGAGCATGAGGTTTGCACGCTTCTCCATGTCGGCATCGCCAGTGACGCGTGCCCACATCTTGATCGTGAACGCCGCGAAGCCGTCGTGTCCCAGATATTCGGCCTCTTTCCCGTCGCACGCCTCGTCTAGCCCCGTCACCCAGCTGTGCCCACTCCACCAGTCGAAACACCGCGAGAAGGGGAAGTCGCGGCCCGTGTAAGTGCTTTCGGCAATGTCTTTGACGAGGGTGTTGGTCCACGCTTTGTTGTCGCTGGCCGCAAGCTATGCGGGCTCGATGTACGCGGTGACCGCGGCGGCGTAGATGAACGACGCGAAGCACCGGTGATGCGCTGTGTACCGTGTGAGCCCCTCGTCGGCGGCGGGGTCGTGGAAACCGGAGTTGGATACGAGGCCTTTCCAGGCATCGTCGTAGAACAGGGGGTGCTGTTGTTGATTTCTGATGAAGATGGCGAGGTCGTGCTTGAGTTTTGTAAGACCAACAAGGGCAAGCGGCTCATTGGCGAGAACATCCTTGAGGACCCAGACGATTGACGCAATTTTGGCGAGGGCGATGCCGGCGTGGCGTGTGGAGTTGTAAGGGACAAGATCGTGCAAGATGCGGCGAAGGTCGCGCTCCGCAACGGCGGCGATAAGCGCAAGGACGTCTGTGTTGAAGCGCGGTTTGGAGTTTTGACCCATGGCCAGGCTCCAGGGTGCGAAGTGCATGGTGGTGGGGAGGTTGGATTCGGTGCAGGAAAGCCGGTCGGCCCACATTGCTGTTGCCATTCCCCGGTTCAGGGTCCGTAGCTGCAATTTTGTGACCTGACTGCGTTGCTGTAGTTCGAGGGATTGGATGTGGTGTGGCAGCGCGAACATCAAGAGGGGCGAAGTTCCAATTTTGGTGTAGGCGAAGGTGTAGGTACCACGATTATCGTTGACCACAGCGGTTAGCTTTGCTTCGCATACAAAAGACCCAAATGCTCGGTCATACATGGCTTCACCGTCCGCCCCAAGTGGATTCCTCGCAGCCTGAATGGTGCCAGTGAATCCTGGAGCGCCAATGATAGTATTAGGGTCAAGCTTGAAAAACCTCATGGCGTCGTATTTGCTGCATGGAACGGGATTGATGTATACGAGCCAGTCACGGTTATTCATATCCTTTATACGAAGCTTAGCGGAGCGGCTTATAGCTATGGGCCCAACGCAGTCGACGAAGCCTCGACCGTCAGTCTGGATGATGGGCATTGCGTCCCTGTAGCCTGCTGTGATAAAGCTCATACCCTGGACCACCGGGAATGTGATGGTCGGTCTGGTTGAACTGGTTGAAGTGTTGAGATTGATGTTCACTGAAAATGGTAGATGTGTGTCTGTAGTGAGAAACGTGTGCTCATCGAGTTCTCTGGCCGACAACATGATTGACTGCTTTGGTGGCGGGTGGGTGGATGTCTCTGCACTCTTCTGACGGTCGCATCCTTCAACATGGCTAACACACATCCCCCAAGTCTTCATCATGCCGATCTCCTTACCCTTTCCCCACCAAACAAAGTATGGCTGCGTCCAAATGGGTTGGTTCTGCTCACCCAGAAATGCATTGGCATAGAATTTATTCGTGTGCAATGTCCGTGTGTCACCGTCTCTGATGCCCTTGCGTGGTACGGGATGATGGCAGCCAATTGGAATCTGAGGGAGAATGTTGTCTTCTTGGATGGGGACAAAGATGTTGTCGGGCGGAATCTCAGCGGCTACTGCTGCTGCTGGAGAGGTAGAGCTAAATGAGGTGAGGATGCTGCGGCGCGTGGAAAGCCATGATAAGCCCTTACGTGCTGCAGTGTTCTTGAGCCTGGAGTAGGTTTGGCCCATGGATGTTAGAATAGGATTGATATAATGAATTTAGGATAGGTGCTAATGGCATAACAATAAGAGCATGTAGGTCAGGTAATTAGAGACGATTCGGTTGGAGGAATGGGTAAGCGCGAGGGTGCAGAGCCAGTCCATTTTCAATCAAGCCCAGAAGGGGCGATTGTGAATGTGCTATAATAGAAGCCAACTAACAATCATCACACCAGTCCGACGCAATCATCTCGATCTTGATACCAGTATGTTAACGTACCCGTCTCGTCTCAACATAAAGCGAGTAATCGCACCGCGTTTCCACTTTACGAAGCGACACGTGCGGCATCACGTGAGTTGCCTCACCAAGTATCGCATGGGACGGCGGTGAGACACAAGGATAGCCAGTAATACTTGACCCATATAAACAATCTTTTACATTTGATTCGGTCTTACACGTACACCATAGCACCTATAATGATCTACCGTTTCCGCCCCCATCCTAGCCCACGCACCAGGTAAGGGTCAACCTACTGTGCCGCATATCCGAATCTCTCTCCTTTCTGGGAAAATATACCAAGGCCGCTATACCAGGCTATCTTGGTACCTGCATACTCATACAAGACAACAAAGGAAATCATACGCAAGGAAATGGGGGGAAATGGTGCCACCTCGACTCCGGGTGATTATGGAGGAGGGTTTAGGACTATATCCAAAGCCATGTACACTTGAAAGCAATGTGCGCCGTTCAACGTGCGCCAATTACAATTTCATTGAGAGTAGTTCAAGCGAGCTTGAAGAAACTTTCAATGACCTTGGGGCCAATGTCGCCTACCGCGTTGTCGGGGTAGATGTAGAATGAGAGCCCGATGATGGCATAGATGCCCACGCACATGGCGCCCTCGAGGTAATTGCTCTTGCCGTCCTGGATGAGGTAATTGACAATGAGGACGGAGATGAAGAAGACGATGGTCTCGAAGCCCTGGAAATGCAGTGTCATGGGTTGGCCCATAATCCAGCCTAGGATGACGAGGAAGGGCGTGACGAAGAGGGCAATTTGCAGGGAGCTGCCAACAGCCACGTTGATGGCGAGATCCATCTTGTTCTTGTACGCGACAATAACGGCAGTGACGTGCTCGGCGGCGTTTCCAACGATGGGGATCAGGATCAGACCGACAAAGGTCTTACTAATGTGTGCCGATTCGACGATGGCGTCGATGCTGCCAACCAAGTAATCGGCGCATACAGAGACCATGACGGTGACGAGAACGAGCGCAATACCGGCTGCGGTAGGCGAGAGAATTTGGGGCTCCTCATCCTCCTTGCGCTGTCCATCTGATTCCCCGTTTGCCAGTTGGTTCTCTGCATCACTGCTGCGTCCCTCGGCCTCGACACCAGAGAATAGATGGTGGTGGGATTTTAGCTGGAAATAGAGGTATAGAATGTAGATGACGAGCAGGATGATGGAAGTTCCGTGTGAGAGAACGAGGATGTTGTTGTCAGATTCTTGGTCGTTAGTCTTGCCATTGTTCATGACCGCATATAGGGTGGCGGGAATGATGAGCGAGGCGGATGCGACGGCCATAAGTGAAGACATGGTGGATGCAACAGTCGAATTAAATTCGCTCTCGTCGTGCTTGATGCCAGCGGCGAGGAAACAGCAACCAAGGACCTATTATTGGGTTAGTGTGAAAAATGCGGGACGAGCAAATGTGGCTCACCAGCAGCATGTTGGACAGAATGCTACCCAGCATGCTGGATTGGACAATTCGGATCTCGCCCTTCCTAAGCGCAACAATTGAGACCTGCTAGAGTCAGCGAGAGGTGCGGCGCATGTTGGCGCAAACTTACAATGAGTTCGACGGCATTTCCAAACGACGCATTCATCAAACCACCCAGGGTTTGGCCCAATTTAGCGGACAATTCCTCCGTGGCAAAACTAAGCAGTGAGGCGAGCGGAATGATGGCAATGAAATTGAGGACGAAGATGCTGGTTGGGTTCCAGCGCAGTTCGCCGGCGATGATTCCCAGCGGTACAAAGACGAGCAGGTAATTGACGTAGTTGCTGGTCAGCGTCGCATATGTGAGGTGGGCGACGTGCTTGGGTAGCGATTTCCACCGCGGCTCGTCATCATGGGCGGGAGTATTGTTGCTGTTGTTGCCGAGGAGAGCTGTGGCCTCGGTGGCGCCGTTTGGAGCCATCTGATTCTGGTTGTAAGACCCGTGACGCCCAAGACGGTGAAAGTCCCGTCTGATGTTTTCTGCAAGGCGGCGCAATTAGCGACGACGGTCTGGCGTGGTGACACGAGTATGCGCAATTGAAGTTTGGTGATGGAGCAGCGACGGGCAGGGTTGCGACGTGCTACATTGGCCAGCAAATGTGGGACGGCGATGGTGTGGCCTCAACCAAAACCAAGACACGACCCTGTCGGTTGCGCGAGGGAGGGCAAGGGGTGGGAGAAAGAGCTAGAGAAGCATTGTTACTCACTCATTGTGGTGCTGGTGATGAAAATGCGCCGCCGGACACAAAGGGAGGGCGCGACAAGACGGTATATGAGCAGATGACAGAAGGTCAAGAGCAGGGCTCAATTGGCTGACCCAGGCTGGGCAGCAGGGCTTCGAGTGGTCGAGAGATCGGCGCAAAGGCGGGAAGTGTGTGTGAAGAGGGGTTGAACAGTGCTTAGGCCGGGATTTAAGAAGGCGAAGACGTTTAGCGCACTGGCAAATAGAGGTTGGAAGGCGCAGCAATGTTTCGGTTGGAGGCTGGCAAGCGACCGGCGCGGTTTGGTCAACACAGCCAGCTTGCCAAGCGGCTCCTCTCGCCCTGCACCGGGCACGGCAAGCCCAGGAAATATCCTGCATCCGGCGCCGGCACGCAGGTTTTGGCCTCGTCTCCATCATCATCGCATCACAGTCTGGCCGGCGTCCTGGCCTGCTCTCTTGCTGGGTGAGGTGACGTCACGCCGCCTAACCGACCACAGCACACCATACTACACCTGCTGCGAGGCCTGCACCACCGCTTCATCGAGCCGGTGGAGCGGCGCGCCAACGTTGCGCGGCAGACCTGCTCTTCGACCTGACATGATACAACTTCTGCTGCCAGCTGTTTCGCAGCCAGCTCCCAGAAAGACGCCCGTGGCCGTAGCCACTTTTGCGCCCTGTCCTTCCGGCCACTGTGCTCATTTCCTCCCTTCTCAACTGCGTCAAGGCGCACTTGTTCAACATTCTTGGCCTTCGCGGCGGAGCCCTGGGCATGTCCTCTTGGTTCTTGGGATTGAGCCAATCAGCCGCTGCGCCACTAGGCTGAGCGCCGACTTTCTTTTCGGCCGAAGTGCCTTGTTCGCCCGCCGGAGACGGACGATCGAGCAATTCCAAAGAACATCAGAGAAGCCATCGGCATGTCCAATTTCCTACCAGTGTCAGCACAGCCAGCTTGTCAGCTTCTCATCAATAAACATCGCGAAGTTAACTACATTGGGCCATTCATCATCATCCAAGCCACACACACACACGCACAAGAAGAGCACTCCAAAATGTATTTGCATTGTGCATATTCCTAGTCCAATCCGTAAGAGCTAACCATCTGCAATCCCGTCAAGAAGTGCTCTCGACGCTCTGAAAATGCAGATACTGAGAACATAAAATCAGAGAAAAGAAGGCATGCTCAAACAAACGCAAGAGCTAGAACCGGTCTTAAATTCTCAAACTCCATCCCAATGCTGCCTACACTCACGGCTCAGTCCCACACGACAGACACCTAGTACCCATAACCCCAACCCTGATTCGCATATCCGCCATAGCCGCCCATCTGCTGTGCATATCCATTTGCCTGCGATGGCTGATGTTGCGTGAACGTCCCACTGTACCGCGACGCTCGCTGCGAATCAGGAGCCGGCTGGTTCCACACAGAGGTGTTTGCACCATACTGCTGTAACTGAGTATTCTGCGCCGGGTAGTTCCATGCAGAAGAGTTGGTACCGTAGTTGTATGAGTTCTGAACGGGATTGTTCCATGCAGACGAGTTGGCGCCATATTGCTGCGAGCCCTGATCGCTCCACGCAGATCCATACTGCTGCGCGCCCTGCACCCGACCAAGCCGACCGCCATTGAATCGCGCCCGGTCCTGCCAGTTGTTCTGCATCGCAAACCCATACCCAACCTGCGGATACTGATTCGCGGGTGCGGCGTTGAACCCAAAGTGCTGTGGCGCACGCCGGCTCTGCACAAACTGCGCCGCATTGGATTGGGTCACCATGTGGGCCTGCATGCCAGAAGGAGGCGACATTCGCTGGGGCACAGAGATTTCATACAGTGCCTGCAAGTTGTGCTGAATCTGCGCCGAGTTGGAGCTGATGCCGGAAGGAGGGGTGATCATACGAGGAGCAGTAGCCACCCGCCGTCGAGACGGGAACTGGTATGAATAATCCAAGCCCTGTTCGTTCTGGGCGGGATTGAAGCCAAGGCCGGGGGGAGGGGCTATGTTGGCCTGGCTTGGTTGCTGTTGGGGAGCGTGTGAATTGCGCTCGTTCTGGTTGGGGTTAAAACCTAGGCCGGGAAGTGGAGCGACGACAGGTGGGATTGAGACTACGTTTACTTGGAGTGGTAGTTGGTGGAGGGCGTGCAGATTCCGCGCGTTTTGAGCATTGTTGAACCAGAAGCCAGGAGGAGTGGCTGCACGACAAGGCATACGCGCCTGAGCTGTCTGGTGTACGGCGTTCAACTTCCGCTCACTCGGAGCCTTGAAGCCGGGAAGAAGTTGTTGTTTAGCAACATTGATTAGTTCGTTCAACTCAGGAAGAAGTTGCTGTTTAACGAAATTGGTTGATTCCTTGATTCCAGGACACTTGATGACTGCAGATACAATTGCTGGGTCGGCTTTGATATCATACCCAGGATAAGGATGAACCGAACTCTGTGACGATGCCGTACTCTTACCCCGAGAAGACGCCTCACTGGAACTCGTTGACAGCGGCTGCTGAGGAAATGCCTTATGATACTCTTCAGGGTGAGCATCCCAAAACTTACGCGCCTCCCTGCGCTCAGCAAGGAAGCCAATCGCATCGCTATCGCCCTTTGCGAGCCACTTATTGATTCGATTGGATGAGTAGGTCTCAGCCAAGTCCATTTCTTGTCGCTCCTGTCCATATGCGCGTTGAAACTCTTTGAAGTAAAAGTAATCAGAGCCTTCCTCGAAGTCGAATGCCATGAACGGAATGTGCTCTGCAAGACTCATATACTTCCTGAAGAGCTGAATTCCCAGATCCTTTACAATTCCGTCGTGATGTTTTGCAGACACCAGAGGGACGCCGGGGAGTTCCTTGCCGTCCTTATCAACAGGAAGATATGTGAGGTTATTCATAGGAACCAAGTTCGGGGGATTGTGGTCGAATCGATCAACCATATCAGCCGTCATCCTCGGCGGGCCTTTCAAGCGGCGAGAACCCATATCCTTACGAAGGAATCCAGGGACCTTCTTGCCGCTGTTGAGCGTGATGGAGTACATTTCCTGCCATGGCTCCAGGGGCACAACTTGCTCGCCAAATCCCTCCCATCCAGGAGGAGTCATCTCAGCAGCAAGAAAGTCGTGACACGTCATCTCCAGATCCACGGCCTTGCGCTCGAGAATATCGACGACAAGCAGACCCGCAAGCTCAAACAACAGACTCCGATCAATGACGCGCGAAGCCAACCCAGCACGCACCAACTTCCTCAAAACCTGCGGCGCCACGGTGCTAGACCGATACGACACGTTGTCCTCCGCGTACGCCGTTATGTACGCCTGAGGCGCGTAGTCCTTGAGCACCTCCACAATCATAACCTTCAGCTCACCAATCGCCATCTCGTGTTTCTCGCCGTGCTGAATCCAATACACCACCGTCTCGTCGCAGCCAAACACGCCATGGACACCGTGGGACACCTCTGCGGCAGCCATCATGCACTTTAGCATCTCCACCATCATCTTGAACGCAGACACAAATCCCAGGACGAACCCCGCCGCCCCAAACGCGTGCGCAGGCGTGCGCAGCGGAGCCGGGAGCGCCATGGTGTGTGTGACAATCTGCATGAGTGAGGCGAATCGACAAACCGGAGTTGAAATCGTTAAAAAAAAAAGGAAGTAAGGTGGTGATAGTCGTTCGTGGCCGTCGGGTTAAGCAGATGCGGCCGCTGTGACGAGCAATTGTCACGGGTGAGTAGGGGGAGCTCTTTTGTAGGCATAGGGGAAGCGTTGTGATTGTCTGCGCTGGGGAAAAGCATTGTGTGGGTGACGTGGATGTACATTGTAGTCACTCGTTTCCCCCGCTTTGTGGGTGAATCTTGGGCGCGTTGTGAGGGGAGCGGGAGGTGAATGAGCGTGTTTGGGTTAGTGTGCCTTTGCGGGAGGTGGATGTTGGTGATTCGAGGAAATGAGTTAGGGACATGGCTTGATGGGATCCGAGTAGGTGGTGTGAATGGTTTGAAGTCACTTAGGCTTAGATTTAGTGTGTAGTAATACAATTTTTTCTCGGCGAATTGAGAAGATACTTGACTTGGGTTGCTCAGTATACTGCTTGATGCATCTCAACGCAGAATTGAGGGAAAGGATAGTTCAGCAGAGAGTAGGGGATAACTTCAATTTGCAATTGATGGCTCTTAGGGGTAGTATAGTTGAAGGCAGCGTAACCCACCTAGATCTATATTGAACGAAACACACACGGTTAGGAGTATGGAAGACCGTTCTATCTATTCTAGTATGTGTGTTACCTTCGCCCGATGTTGATACAAAATTCGAACCGAACAAGAGCAATCCCTCATCTTCAGTGTATGGAGACCCACTATCTGATCAAACAATCCGCGGGGGTTGTTAATCGGGCGTTCTTAATTTCAATTACCTATATCGCTTGATTCTATTTACAGGACAAAGAACGCGGAGCAGTAAATCCTTTTTTTTCTCCAAATTGTTCTCTAGAAGACTACCAATTTTAACATGTACTTCGTAATGCATGGTAGGGTTTTTAGTAGAACAGGAGGGCAGCCAAGATGACTTTCTCGAGTTTCTTGTTGCCCGTCTCGGTAAACTGAAATGGTGGGGAAACCACTCTCTTCTATTGATGCCGATCGTATATAATAGATAATATACTGTAAGATAAGTTGGCTAGGGATATTCTATTACTCTAGCTATACTTACAAATTTCTTAAAAAGGTATTTTGTAACTTCAGCTTCTCGCTGCTATATTTCATGTAGTCAGCGTCCCAATTTCCCGGTTGACTGAGAGGTCGCTATGTTGGACGCCTTGTACCCCGCTATTGATGGATTGTACGAGACGATGCAGCCTCTTCTCCTCTAACGCAAAATGAATTCTGCAACAATTAGCGCATCCCTCTACGACGACGTTCCCCTACGATCGGGCAATGGCCGATTCCGACTTCTCACTTTACTGCCAGGCCGGCGCGGCGAAGTCATCAAATGTCGCCTATTCGCAGCGTCATTAGATAAGCGGCCATACACTACTTTGTCCTACGTCTGGGGTGATGTGTCCGTCACGAAATCCATCCTGGTGAACAAAGAAAACATCAATGTAACGGTTAACCTTGAAGCCGCCCTACAATACAT
Organism: Ophiosphaerella herpotricha; assembly: GCA_028458525.1. NCBI lineage: Eukaryota > Fungi > Ascomycota > Dothideomycetes > Pleosporales > Phaeosphaeriaceae > Ophiosphaerella > Ophiosphaerella herpotricha. The sequence goes on from JALNQK010000117.1 coordinate 93,670, forward strand.
ACGGGAACAGACAAGATCTGTGACTATATGGGTAGATGCATTGTGTATCAACCAATCCGACAACCGAGAAAAGGGAAGCCAGGTAGCAATGATGGGCCGGATATACGAACAGTGTGCTCAATGTTATATTTGGCTCGGATGTCCGGAAACAGACCACCCTTCAGATAGTCAGTAGTTCATCGTGCTTTTCGTTGCCGGAGTCTTCAAGTGCTGACAGGCTCTAAGATAGTTATCTTAACCTTGATCCATTTCAGTTCTTCCGGCACTTTGTCAATGGCGGCCACATATGGGAGCTGCCGCAGCTTGGCGGAAATTCAAAATTGAGTCTTCCACTTTTACCAACAGCAGATCTAGATTCGTTGTGGAAAGGTTTTTTTACAATCGCGGCAAGCAAGTGGTGGTCCCGAGTATGTAGTAGCTATTTCATACTTCCCCGGGAGTCATAACTGATTTCGCTCACCCATGTAGATATGGACTGTCCAAGAGGCCATCCTCCCATCTAATTGTGTAATAATGTACGGCATATACAAAGCTGACTGGGCTTTCTTCGACAGCTCATTCGACCACTGGCTTGCCCACAGCCTGGGTTGCTGTTACCAAGCCTACAACGATTACCTTCCATCTAAATGGGACATTATCAGACGATCTGTACACGACAGCGCGGTCATGATAGCATTCTACCGTCTCCCTGCATCACACCAAGTCGATCGCGACTGGCTGAATCTCACCCGCGACTTCGACGCCCGTGAGGCGACTAATCCTCGCGACCACGTCTACGGTCTCCTCGGACTAGCGAATCCGGAGTACGCGGGGAAAATTGTCCCCGACTATGAATCGGACGTGACTTGGGTGTATACGGAGTCGATGAAGAGGATGCTGGACGAATATAGAGGAGACTTGAAGCCACTTACGCGGCACAAGTTCAATACGGATATTTCTCAATTGCCATCCTGGGTCCCGGATTTCAGCGCGCATTTCGGCCACCTTGCGAAGCGAGAGAACGTCCGGCAGTCCTGGTACGACTGCTATGAGGCTTCGCTGGATAAGACCGCAGACATCACATACCCCAGTGACTTCGAGATGCGCATACAAGGCGTCTTTGTCGACACCATTGAGCACATCTCCGAAGATTTCGACTCGAAGCTGTATATACGTCTTCAGAATTGGTGGACTTTGGTCAAGGGCGCGATATCGCCATTTGGTCTCGCTGAACCGCGAAGCGAAAAGTTGCTTCGCACCGTGCGTGGAGACGTCAGGCAGCTTTCTCATCTCACCACGGGGGAAGCGCATACGCGGTGGGAGCGCATAGACGGCTCTCATGATACGATAATGGATGTGTGGCCAGATATCCTCGACGGCAAAGTTGAGCTGAAGACGCTGGATTCTAGCACAAAGATTGCGATCGATTCGCAGACGAACCAACGAACCTTTTTCATCACCGGCCAAGGGAACATGGGCTTTGCTGACCCGGGTATACGCCCGGGCGATGATGTGTGGGTGCTGTATGGAGGCAACGTGCCCTTTTGCCTTAGGCCACGGCAGGCTTGTCGGGCGAGGAAATATACCGATCGAAATGCGTTCTTGGGAGCTTGTTATTTAGATGGTTTCATGGACGGAGAAGCGCTGAGCCGGGAATACGAAGCACAGTACATAGGCCTTTTCTAAGTAGAAAATAGCGACTTCCTGCCCTAAGCCTCCGGCACCCGGCAGAGAAAGCACAACTTTAGTAGAGGCTCTCCGTCAACTAGAAGAGTAGGACGTTGAGTGCTTGAGATACAGTATGCAGAAGATACTTGAGCCGTCTAGAACCTAGTATAAGTTATCTGTAAGTATAGCTAGAGTAATTTAAGATTCTTAGTTTGATCGTTTGGTAGTAACGTCAGTCCCTGCGTAGCGAGACACCCTATGTGACGAGACACTTTTTCATCCGGACCTTCGCAATCCCTACACCGCAGCTGCTCAAGGTCAAGCTCAACGCGTATCGATTCTACAGCTGTTGCTCTCCCAGTATACTAGCCTCTGACAAGGTAGAGTGCAGTATTAGGCGTGCTGTTGATCGTTCTATTGATGGCATTAATCAACCCTCCATAAATACTCCCTACATGCTCGCAATAGTAAATTCCTATCGACTGCTTAGAGGAGTAGAAAGGAAGCCTAGATATTAAAGATTAAGATCGTAGGCACTAGTATCGAAGGGGGATTATGTAACTCTACGGCTTAAGGAGGAGATATGGAGGCGTTAGGTAACTTAGTGATTTGTATTTACTAGTTATAGCTTCGAGCTGCTAACATTGAGTCTCACGCGCTCACGTACAAGCCTTGACCCCTTATATATCCTCTTGCGCTGCTGTTTAGTATGGCGGAGAATGAGCATGCCGATACTACTTATGTGCCGCACGCAACTCGGAATAATGTTGATAACACGCCGATGTAGTTGGATGGTCGTTTCCAAGTACTGTACTGTATCCAGTACATGCCCGTTCATACATCACAGAAGATTCATTATAACGCTGGACTTTCGCGAGGAGATAAGCAAGACAGTACACGCTCGTTAGCGTGTTTGGGTGCTCAGGCCCAAGCACCTTCTCGTACAGCGCCAGCGTCTGCCTGTTTATCGCTTCCGCCTCTTTATACTTGCCCTGGCTGTCCAGCACTCCCGCCAAGATGCTCATACTCGTCAGCGTGCCTGGATGCTCAGGCCCAAGCACCTTCTCGTACAGCGCCAGCGTCTGCCTGTTCATCGCTTCCGCCTCTTTGTACTTGCCCTGCCTGTCCAGCACTCCCGCCAAGTTGCTCATACTCGTTAGCGTGTCTGGATGCTCAGGCCCAAGCACCTTCTCGTACCGCGCCAGCGTCTGCCTGTTCATCGCTTCCGCCTCTTTATACTTGCCCTGCCTGTCTAGCACTCCTGCCAAGTTGCTCATACTCATCAGCGTGTTTGGATGCTCAGGCCCAAGCACCTTCTCGTACCGCGCCAGCGTCTGCCTGTTCATCGCTTCCGCCTCTTTATACTTGCCCTGCCTGTCTAGCACTCCTGCCAAGTTGCTCATACTCATCAGCGTGTTTGGATGCTCAGGCCCAAGCACCTTCTCGTACCGCGCCAGCGTCTGCCTGTTCATCGCTTCCGCCTCTTTATACTTGC